>CM041296.1:142292142-142452142 GCA_023052935.1 Piezodorus guildinii | reverse complement strand
CACCCTAATCCCCTAGCTCAATCCTTATCCAGCTCCACACATCCTTACCATCCTCCTAGAAGGTTGAAACGGCAGTGGCCCCGTGACCTCTTGTAACATGTATATTGGAGTTCTAGCATTGGCTAGATTCTCCACTTACGTGCTGTATGCTTGTGAATTGTATATAGGTATGAGTGACTTTTGTATATATTTTTATTGATTTTATTTTGTATATATGTATATTGTATTATTATTATTATATAAATTTATTGTTTTGTATATATCGTGTGAATGTTGTACGTTATTACTATTAAAAATGTCCTGAGTTGGACAAATTGTAATATTGCTCAATAAAGAATTGTTTCTCTCTAAAAAAAAAAGTATTAGTTAATTTACAAAAAAAAAAATTTTTTTCTTCTAAATTAATTTTCTAAAATGAGCGTATCCGGCACTATTTATGAGTGTATTATTTGTTTATTATGTATTACCTCTATGTATGTATTCATGTATTATGGATGTATTACTTATCATGTATATCATTATTGTCTATTATGTATTATTATTTGTTCATTATGTATTAGTTTATTGTGTATTATTATTGCTTGTTTTCAAAAACGTGTATCTTATAGTGAGTTAGATATAATATATCTAAGTGTATCTTATAGTGAGTGTACCTGGCACTGATGACCAAGATGTTTTGTGCTAATAAATAAAAAAAAAAAAAAAAAAAAAAAAAAAAAAAACCAAACCAATCAGTCGGCGAGATTACTTTATAATTAGCCCCGTGATACTCCCCCTTAAAGTCGCTAAGCGGTTGTTATGACATTGTAAATAATTAATTATCCCGCCACAGCCAAATTCGAACCCGACACGTAAATATTAGTCGTTCTCCGATCCCTGCGTCACTGGAACACCTCACTTCCATAATTCATTTCACAGTAAACTATTTTTCCATTAGAAATGACTCATCTGTAAATTGTGAGTGAGGACAAAATGAATAGTCAATTAGTTGTGAGTTTACATTTGAGGAGTGCATATCTGGATCGAGAACTAAAAAAACAAATTGATTCCTTTGAAGGTTTCGAAGATTGGATATCGAAATGACAAAAGGGTGGGTAGAGCATTGCTTTGACAAGTGTACTCCCGGTGTACTCTAACCAACATAAATAATGAATTATTTAAAAGACATCAATAATTCATGATAGGGCCAGCATCTGGTCGAGTAGGAAGGAACGATATGCCGTGGCCCATGTGCATGTATGCGCACCCTCAAATCCTGGGGTGAATACCCGATTACGCGCACCTGACTTTTCTCACTTGTCCATTTGTTTGCAGGTGCTCTGTGTGTTGGGGGCGCTTTGCATCTCCAATGAGGGGCACTTTAAATGTTTGGTCCTGCTTCTACCTCCTTTCGTTCCACGAGGGAATGAACATTCTTGAAATCATCAAAGATGTGCGTCATGAATATAGTTGGTATTGATAAGAAAGGGATTTCCTCACTAACAGATCCCTTATCTATACTCTATCTTGACAAGCCTCTTACAAGATTGAAGCGACAATAAACTGCTCTAATACAACATACTACCGACTGCTACATCACTTGATAAGCGATCCCAACTACCAATCTGTCATCCTTACATTTTTTATATAAACATTATCAGGTTTATTTAGACATTAATGCTCTACTAAACCATAAAATTTCTTAAAATCCGCAATGCCGCTTATTATTATTATTTTTTTTTGGTCAATAAATCCACAAATAAAGACATGAATGTCACATCAGTTGCAGACAGCTCTCAATTGATATACCTCCTTAAATTTGAAACTCACCGTCCACTAAAACCAACTTGTCTCTAAACAATCATCTTTCCGAGAAGACTGAAAAGAAGATGGCCTCTGGTTAAATCAGAGATTAAAGTGTCTGAGCAATAGCAAATGTAGATCTTTAAGAGAAATCATCAAGCCTGATAATATTATTTTTACTATTATAATTTTATAATAATACTAATTTTAATAAAAAAAAACAAAAAAATAATGCCATTTAAGCCTGTCCAACTATTTCAATCAGAATGAAATGTACATGATATTAAAGCCCATTGGATTTTACATCGATATAGGGTGTTTAAATAAAAAGCGTTAGAACTGTTTTCGAGAAAATTGTAAAAATTTGCTAATTTATAGTACAGTAAACCCTCGTTATACCGAACTCCAAAGGACTAAAAAAATCTCTCTGTGTTATAAAATAATTCGTTATATCCTAATAATTTTTTTTTTTGTACATCCTGATGAAGAAGCAATGGAGACATCGAGTTTATCTTTATTAGCGATAAGCGTTGACAGAGCCGATTTTCATATCCCGTTTTTTTTCCGCAATTTTTGAGTTTTACTCAATTTTTTTAATCCACTTGTTGGAGAATCGCTAACTTTGTATTTAAATCAATGGATTTTTACTTTCACTTACTATATATAGTAAGGGGAAGTATTGCGATCGTGAAAATTTTCGAATTCCAGTTTTCAACGGAAATACACGTTTTAGGGTCCCCTGAGTCCAAATAACCAAGTCCCGCAAAAAGGTCTGTGTGTGTGTGTGTGTGTGTGTTGTGTGTGCGGTAACTCTCGGGCGGAAACGGTAAGTCCTATGAAACTGAAATTTCATATTTAAGACAACTATACGCCCGAGACGTGACAAAACTTTTTTCATCAAAATGAGCTTACCAGAAGAGGCACTTTATACCATGCATTTTGCACCTTTTTTCGATTTTCTCGAAAACGATTCCGACGATTTTGATTAAACTCGCTATATGATGTAAAATTTAATGGGCTTTAATATCATGTAGGTTTTATTTGGATAAAAATGGTCTGACAGGGCTTAAATACCGATATTTTAAATTTTCTTCCCCTAAAGTACCTTTAATTTTGTAGGTTCAATAATAATAACTAGATTATCTTGTTAACGATGATGAAAAACAGGTAAATATATAAATTCGATACCCAACTAAAGGAGAAAACACAAAAAATATTTTTTTAATGCAATTTTTCGTTTTTGAACATAAGAGCAGTAATATACATGTATGATATACCGTTGGAAAGCTAAAGATTTTAGAAAAAATATCATCTCATACACAAGCTTTTAGAAGTTAATAGAGAGTGATGAGAAGAAGATAAAACTAACTGATTATTTTAGATAATAAAATAAAAGATTTTTTAATAAAACACATGTTTCTATATAAATTAAATTTATTTAATTATTTAATAGTTTCACGTATTTTTAACTCTACTCTATTTGAAAATTCTTTCATTGATTTTACAAATTGATTTAAGTGAAAGTCGTTTGTTGCCCGCCCAGATTTTTTCTTTGACAAGTGTACACGAAGCGGAAGCGCACTTAAAACGAAAAGCGAGACAGAATTAACCTCGAAGGAAACTCGAATAAAAGCAAGTAATAAAAATAATAACAAGCTCAAACCGGGAATTAAGCCGTATCCTATTTTTTTTCTTCTTCATTTTCCGTTATAACCGAACAAATTAAATTCTGAGGTCCACAAAAGTAGTTCGTTAGTAGAGAATATTTCGTTGTAAACGAGGAGAAACACAGTTTTCTATTAATTTTTTAAGGAACCGCAACTATAGTTCGTTATAACCGTGTTCGTTAAAAAGAGGGTTTACTGTATAAAGTAGCTCCTCTGGTCCAGTTGGTCGTCAATTCGAATGAAAAAGTTGCTAATACATCTAAGCCATATAGGCTTCCAAAATATGAAATTTAAGTTCTTTACAACTTATCGTTATCCAGCTAGGCTTACGACACACACATAGAAATTTTTGCGGGACTTGGTCACTAGAACGTCAGGGTCCCCTGCGTGTATTTCCGGTAAAAATTGGAATATGAAAATTTCTACGATCGTAATAATTTCCCTTTCGAGATATTCCATATATAGCTAGCTAAGTGAAAGTAAAAAGGTGTCCATTTGTCTTAAATACATTTTATAAAGGGTAAATGGTGTAAGAAATCTAAAGATTAAAAAATAAAACAAAAAGGTGGATAATTTCGAAGGAAATTGCAGAATTCACTTGACTGTGGCGTGATAGTGCCCAAGTAGCCTCGACCTGACAGTGTTGACAGAAGCTCAGACATCTTTCCACCTCCACTTCCACAAGCCGATGCCCTCACAACAGAAGCCAAAGACGAAGCACTAGCCGATAAAGAAATTATCATCCCAATACTCAATCCGTCGAAGCTATTTGCTAATACTTTCAAGTTAATCTTCTTGAGGACGCTTTGCCCGCGAGGTAACCCGCTAGGTAACCCGCGAAGTGGCCCGCCTACTTAGGTCTTAGCTTCGCCCTCGCTAATTCTTGTCCGAAGGGATCGAAGGCTTTTATTTCATAAAGAACTTTTTAAAAGGCTCCCCTAACCTTATTAAACTCGTCAGCAAGATGAACTTCTTTAAGCTCTCCCAAATCCCGAGACGATATTATTAAAGGCTCTGGTATCTTATAGAGTATTAACGCAACTTGGTAATAGCTTAGAGGAGGAAACCGAATATTAAACTTGACATTAGACCTTCTAATTCCTATCCCATCCAAACCTTACGATCCAAAACCTTCGAAAAATTCTGAATTCCTCTTACTATGTCACTAACTAAAATCATCCATTAGGCTCATCATTTTCATAGAATATTTCTCCTGAAAAACATTTATTTTGTCGATTCGAAACAATTTACCATTCAATGTTAGCAGCATAACAAAAAATTATTAAATATACAATAAAAGATAATTAACAATAGAAGAAAACATTTCAAAACATGGACAAGGCACCTGGAAACCTTAAAAAGTATTTAACTACATAGGGCGACCCCTCTGGTGCACAACCTGCCTGAATTAAGTAGATACCCAAAAAATCTATAGCGTACAACACACCACTTTCACTACCTCCGTTATTAAAATCAATTTATAAATTTTTAAATACACGCAGAGTTGAAAAAAAATAATTACACAAAGTTTCGATAGAAAAAGGTGTTTTATTAATTTTTTTTTTCTCTCTTTATATCTTTATTTATACCTGTCAGAAGATTTCTGACAATCAGGAAATGTGTTGGACGAAAGTAAGATTAGACATGGTAAGCATGGGGAAGTAAAGTGCCCAGCAGCACCCCCTTCCAAGGCTTTAATCTAGCTGAGGAGGTCCCTCATCCAGCTTCATGTGTTAATCAGTCTATTGTCGTGTCCGTTAAGTTTAATGTGAAAACGAGAATAGAGTGTTCGTATATGTTGGTCAACTGTTATTTGTTGTAAGTCCGAATGTAGGGTTCTGTTGTTTACGTACCAAGTAGCAATCAATATGGTGGGGTGAGTTGGTTATTAAATAATCTACGATATTATATTTTTATCTGCAAGTATCAGTTAGTTCTAGCGGTTTTTCATCACTCTATTAACTTTTACAATTACGTTTATCAGATAATATTTTTTTTAAATCTGTATCTTTTCAACTGTTTTAATGTTCAAACAACCAAAAGTTACATTAGAGTAATATTTTTGGTATTTTTCCCTTTATTTTAAATTCGTTCAAGTTTTATATTTAGCTCCTTTTTATCAATCCTAAAAAGGTGATAAGGTTTTTTTTTTTATTTAAATCTACAAAATTAAAGATACTTTAGAAAAAGAAAATTTATATATCTTGGTCATTTGAGCCCTCTTAGACGATTTCAATCAGGATGGATCTTCTATCGTTTGAAAGCCCATTAATTTTTTCATCGATATAGCGAGTTCAATGAAAATCATTAGAACTGTTTTTGAGAAAAGTGCAAAATGCATGGTATAAAGTGCGTTTTGGTTGCCTTATATTATTGAAAAAGTTTCTGTGACATGTCAGGCATATGAATTCCTAAGATATAAATTTTAGTTTTACACGCTCGAGCTAGAATTAACAAATACACCATTTTGCGGGACTTGGTCATTTGGCCTATGGGGAGTCGATCACAATACTTTCTCTAACTATCGTTCATATATAGACACATACTGAGTGAAAGTAAAGAGCTGAGATAAATAGGATAACTAAGACCGTTTAGCGGGCACTCAACTAGTGGGACGCTGAGAGGGTTCGGAGGTTCGATGAAAAATGAGGGGCAGAGAGTGAGGAGCGATGACCATGAGGTGGATGATGGATGGGACCTCGAGGCTAATAAAATTATCCAGGACAGAGTGCCGCGATTAAAAAAGACAAATAGAGGGCGCTAATTATCAAACTGGAGCTGGAGATCCGTCTTCTCCACTTCCGTCCCCATTTGTCAACATCCACTGCTTTCCCATAATTAGCAGCCTCTTTAATTATGCAAATGGCGATGGAGCAACTCCCTGCAAATATCCAAAGAGCTGCCCGCATTAAATGAAACTTATCGGCCGGCTCGTCTTGAAATACGGCCGCGCTGCCCAAAGTAATTGCTCTTGTCAGTCGGGAAAATATGTTCTGAGAGTTTACTTATTGTTATGCCGGGGCCTCTTCATCCATTATTTTATATTAAGAAGGTTCCCTAAGTAGTCCAGCTCCTGCGAAACTTGTAAAGAAATGAATAACGTCTCAATTATCGAAGGCCCGGCTTCCCAAAATATAGCCAGCGATAAATTCCTTAAATTTAAATATGTAATATTTATTCCTTTGCGGATAATGAAGTGGCTATTTGAACAGTAAATTTTAGTACAAGAATGAGGCTATGGGTTGTAAAATATGGCATCAACACTTTTTGGGAAATTTTAAGAACACTGGTTTTCTTATATAGCATTGCATTTATATGTCATTTTTGGGTTAATAAGGTTGTAAAAAATCGATATAAAAAATATTTAAAAACAAAATTTTTTCGCTTGGGAAAAGTAAAGAAGCTTCGAGGATATGAGTAGGATTGAATCTCAAATCGCTGATGAGAAAAAAAAAGAAAAAATAGGGGGTTCACATTGCAAGATACTCAGATTCCAAAATATCTATTTTTAGACCAATCATCTGTTGGTTCTGAAAATATAGGAAACCCCGATGAAATTATTCAACTATTTTCCGAAATATTCTATTTTAAACCTAAAGGAGTGATTGATCAATTATTAGGACTCCATATTTATTAGCGCCTGAAGTAGAACCCTCGCATTCAACTAAAAGTTTGAAAACTGCTTTCAGATACCGATTGATACAACACTTACTTACCAAACGCTTAAAATTCTCTGTTAAAAACAAAAATTTCATATAACCATTAATAGGACTTTTTGAGAGTTCTTAGCAGTGTCGCTACTGCGCTAGTAAACCACGCCAAAGGTTGTCAGTTCGAAACCTAAATCCAGGGAGCACTTTTTTAAACGTATAATCAAATAGCATTAACCCACAGCCTTCTCTGAATATCTGGACGCAACTCACAAAAATAACCACACCATCGAGAATCGCGGTATGGGACTCTAAAAAACAAAACCTTTGACGGCTTGTCGCGCCAAACAAAAAACCATAAGTCTTTTGTGACAAATAGTATTGAGCTAACTTAGGGGAAGAGAAAACTGGAAGACTTGGAGAAGTACGAGAGAAAAATCTTAAGAAAAAATAAGAGACCAGCCAAAAAAATTGGAGGAGAATACAGACTAAGAAGCAACAAAGAAATTTACCGGAACAATGAGCCAATAGATCAAACCATCAGAAAGCGAAGATTAAAATATTTCGGGCACGTTGAGGTCGGAAGGAAACAGGATGGCTAAGAAATTAGTCCACGAACTGTTTGAAATGAAAACGGCTCTAGTCTGGATTACGGAAGTAAAAGAAGATCTCGAAAGAGCTGTAATCAAAATTGAAGAAATACCTAGCAGAGAAAAAGTCACGGCGGTTTTATGAACAGATTATGGCTTCTTAAGAAAGGGTAAGGAGAAATAAGAAATTAAAATTGGTTCAAACTAATTTACAAGCCAGATCTTCAAATAGTCTAATTGAGAAAATAATATATGTAAAAAGATACATAAGACCACAGTAGTTATGCGTTCATACATAACCTGACCTAACTTCAAGTAATATAGATATAAATTATTTGAAAACGGTAAATCATTTTCCGAGTTTTTCTTGCTCTAATGCTTCAAATCTAGCTAACCAACTGAGGTTAATCCCGAAGACCCGAGACGAAAGCAGCCTAGCGAGAGATACGCCTCGATGTTGGCGGCTGCAATCAAGACGGAGACAATAGAGAGCACGGGGGAAGAAATAAGAGACCATGTCCCTTAGTCGCCCGGGGCAGAGATACACAGCTGTTCTGGATGCAGGCACCGTCCCACACGCACCGAATTTTCCAGCTCAATCAACACGATACCTCAGCTCTGGGGTTACCTACATCCCACGGGATCTAACTGTCCTCTCTTTCTGTTTCAATTTATATTATATTATTAATTATATTATTATTATATATATAATATACAGGTATACAGAAGATTATTTCCACTGTTGTTAATTTTATATTTTTTCAAGGGTTTCATTGATTTGGGCTGCGTTTCGAGATCAATTCTTGCCCTTATATCGTTATTCCAAACGTCTTTTCCCAAATTAGTTTACCTCATACAATTATAGCAATCCATAGAGGCTGGAGGAGAGCAGGGTGGGTGCCGTATTTATCAAGCTATCCTCTTTTCTGATAGAATACTATTTATGTATACATAAAAATACACATACATACATGGATATATATGTGTGTGTGCGTAAAAAGTTCAGACCCAAAGCCTGATTGTTAAAGGTTAGGGAGAAAAATCAAATTAAGGGAATTCAGGGTTCGATAAAGACCAACGATAACACATTTTTTGTCTCTCTTGAGGTCTGAAATTGGCTACCACAAAATGACTAGGCATTAGTGAGGCAAATATTAAATACAAATTTTCTTTTCAGACCTTTTTTTTATTTATTTTTTTTTTTTTTACCCTCACACAAGACTGAAACGACAAGAAACTGCGCGAAGATTACTACAACAGTTACTAGACAAACGTTCAAAACTTCCAGTATATTACAAAAGACTCATTTACATCACTATTATCAGACCTATTTGGACAATGGAATCGAGCTTTGGGGCTCGACTAAACCATCTAATTCCTCCCGTATCCAATCCTTACAATCCAAAATCCTTCGCAAAATGCCTAAATGCCCCTTATTTTGTCACAAATCAACTCCTCCATAATGACCTAAACATCAGATTTGTTGCAGACATAGCCCGTGATAGATACTCCTCTTTTCATTCTAAACGCCCTGCCTACATAATCCACATGTCCGTAATTTATCCTCCTTAAATATCCCTAATAACCCTCCGAGGCGACTGAAAAGAAGGTGGCCCCGGGAACTACTGAGTTAAAATAGTTAATGAAGTGGTACCACTGGGTAGTTCTTTCTCAAGACATTTTCATGACTTTTTTTCATTGTACATATCTCCTCATTGTTTTCTTTAATACAGTTTTAAATTACTGTAAATAAATTTTAAAAAAAAATTTTAATCCTTGCCTCCTCGCATCCTCGATTGACCAATCAATGTAGGTTGGTTTTGGAACATTTGCAAGTTTTTCTGAGATCTGTAAAATCTAAAACCTAACGATAGAAGAACAAATAGCACCTTGAAATGTTGGAATATTGTTAGAAATATTAAAGTTTCATTTTTACAGGACATTGTGCGTCACATACTTTCATATTTTGAGGGTTTGACTTCTTGACATTCCTGGATATTTCCTCTTCTTTCATCTGCTACCACTTGTTTTTCTGTACGTGCGCATTAAATATATATATTTGAGTTTTTTTTTACGAAAACTATAGAAAACAGCAATACAATCAAAATTTGATTTTCCTTCAAAACCTTTAAGAATCGGACTATTGGTCATATGAATCTTTTTGTTCCACTTAAGGCCTAGGGTCCTAGAATTTTTTAATGGGAGTAAAAAATCCTTAGTTACGCTGTCCTTCGGAGGGGACGTTAAAAGCTGGTCCCGAGCCTGTGCGATGTTAGGTACTCGTTAAAGACCCCTACCCTAATAAAACCTGGATAGGCAAAATTTAGGACTCCCACTGTAGCATCGTCCGATTAGCAACATTAGCATAAAGTGACGCTAAATAAATATACAAGATTGAGGTAGGGTAGGTGAGGGGTTTTAGGGCGATAAATGTCTCGATTATTACGCCCGAACAAAGATTGAAATAACAAAATAAATAATTGAGCCACAGCCTGAGTTCGAACCCAGGGCAGATAGAACACTTGACTATTGGTCTATTCTCTAGGCCACGCAGCTTTGTATAAAATACTGTACAGTACAGAAATATTGGATGAAAATTATAGAAAAGTCTATATTAAGGATCATTTAGTTAGACTTCAGAAAATGGGTTTCGGCGATCATTAAAAATATATTAATTTGGTTATTTCACATTATTTTAATAATGTTTATGTTGATTTCAACGTGTATCTTTATTCATCGTTGTGTCAGCATGTTTGTTTTCTTATTTCCTTTTGTTCGGATTAAATCCTGATATAATAGTTGTTTATCGCAATTGATAGAACGAGGATCATCTATTTTCGACTTAATGATTAGTTTTTTTTTTCGTTTTTACTTTCATTTACTATATATAGTAAGGGGAAGTATTGCGATCGTGAAAATTTTCGAATTCCAATTTTCAACGGAAATACACATTTTAAAGTTCCCCTGAGTCCAAATAACCAAGTCCCGCAAAAAGGTCTGTGTGTGTGTGTGTGTGTGGTGTGTGTGTGTGTGTGTGTGTGTGTGGTAACTCCCATGTGAAAACGGTAAGTCCTATGAAACTGGAATTTCATATTTAAGACTAATATACGCCCGAGACGTTACAAAACCTTTTTCATCAAAATGAGCTTACCAGAAGAGCCACTTTATATGATGCATTTTGTACCTTTTTTAGATTTTCTCGAAAACGGTTCCGACAATTTTGATTAAACTCGCTTTATCGATGTAAAATTTAATGGGCTTTAATATCATGTAGTTTTTATTCTGATTTAAATGGTCTGATAGGGCTTAAATGCCGATATTTTCTTTCTCTAAATTACCTTTAAATTTGTAGATTCTATAAAAACAACCATACTATCTTGTTAGCATTGATAAACAACAGCTAAATATGTATGTTGTGCGAATTTAAAAAACAAATAAAGGTGAAAACAGAAAAAATATTTTTTTAATGCAATTGTTTGCTTTTGAACATAACAATAGTAATATACATGTATGATATCCCGTTGGAAAGCTAAAGATTTTAGAAAAAATATTATCTTATACTCAAGCTTTTAAAAGTTAATAGAGAGTAATGAAAAGAAGATAAAACTAACTGATTATTTTAGATAATAATATATATTTTTTTAAATAAAACACATGTTGCTATAGAAATTCCATTTAATTAATTCTTTAATGGTTTCAATAATTTTTATCTCCTACTGTACTTGAAAATTCTTTAATCGATTTTAAAAACGGAGGTAAGGGTAAGTCGTGTGTTGCCCGCACCAGATTTTTTTTTTTTAGTCGCTAGAATATAGCGTATTCGACGCGCTCTAGCTGTGTTGCCGTTAATCGGACACCAAATATTTTGTTATGTAACGTTTGTCGCTAGATCCTAATATTTACGAGCTATTTTGGTTTCAATAAAAAGACTCATGGTTTTTTCATGCATTTAAGTGTTGAAGCTTTTTGATACGATATGGATGTGTTTCCAATATTAAATGTAACATTGTCGAAATGTAAAAAGATGGTTAAACAAAAAGTTTTTGGTAGATTATACCTACCTTTTTTATTTTAACTTAATTAAACTGCCCGGAAATCAATTTCCGCGAAAAGAAACAGATTATAGATACCATTTATATAATACATGTGTTTACCAGTCTCGTACAAAACTGAAGCCCCATTTTTGCCCAATTTTTTAAAAATATTTTTCTTTCCTAAATTTAAAAAATATCTAAAAATAACAAAATAATAATATAAATTATAATCGATGATAATAAGATCAGAATAAAATACATGAAAATAATTTTACAGGCTGTTTTAGGAGCGATATGGGTAAACATGCCATTAATTGTATGCAGTAAAAACTCCATCATGCAAAAGGGGCAGTTTAAACCTAAACCCGGTTGTTTTTTTGTTTTGTTTTTTTGTAATATATTGTGTTCTCAACGGCCTCGGTACTGAAAAAAACAGCGATGGGATGTATAGATAGATGTACGCCAAGATTTTATGCAAATTAAATGTAAATTGGGTTTGCGCATCGAACTTGCTTGTTAGAAAATATTACTCGGACCGCCCGGGATCTAAATAAAATGAATAAAAAATTAACTGAATGAAAAAAACATTCTAAAATTCCAAAATCCAATAAAGTTGTTAGAATTTTATGTTCAGCGATTAAAAAAAATTACATAAATTTCAACATTTAGAGAAATTTAAGTATTTATGTTCAACCATAATTATAATAAACGAAATCCAGGAGAAAATAAAGTCGCGATTAGAGGCGGGAAATGCGTGTTAATATTCTGTTGCTAAATTACTTAGCATGCCGCTTCTAACAAGAAAATTTAAAGTAAAAATTTATAATATCCTTGAGACGGTTCAATGGACTCTGAAACCTGGCTGCTTACTTCGAGAGAAGAACGACGCCTAAAGGTTTTCGGAAAAATAGGTATTGTGTAAAATAATTTATCTGAAGAGAGATGAGGCCACTGAAGAATTCTGAGGGTTGCACAAGGCAGAATCACGGATCTTGTCTCCTGCGAGCATAATTGAGTTGATGGCATCGTGGCGACACAAATGTGTAAAGTTGATATTCAGAAAAAGTTGGTATTCGCTGAACCGACTGGTGTACGAGGGGTAGGCCGAAGCGTCGATGGGAGGATTGTATTAAGGCTGATCTCTAGGGCTTGGGCTCAAACGGTGATCATTGGACGAGTCTGTGTCGGCTTTATTTTGTGGTATCCGATTAGAACCTTCGTCTTCTTAATTATAAACTATCATTATTGCTATTATATATATACTTGCAGCTGTTAGCCACTGCCTTTACCAGCTAGTGTATTATCTTAGTACAGGCAAAAATTTAACAATATAAAATATCTCTATAGGTACGTACACTAGGAATTAAAAATAACATAAAAACTTATTATAAATTGTATATTATACTTCCTATAATAATTTGAAAAAAGCTACACAATATCGTACATCGGGTGTAGTAAGGAGGAGTGAGAGATGTAGAGAATATTGATTTAATTTAATTTAGTTTTTTTGTAAATTATTTATAAGATATTATGTTTATAACAAACTTTACTATAAAAGTTTTGCATTAATAAAGCTTCTTAATTAGCAGAAATAGGATAAAATGTTTGGTTTCATGAAACAGTATTATATAGTCAGTATTGATTCTATAGTAAAAATGTAATTAAAATATCAAGATATTAATTAAACTGATTCAATAAATGTAAGGCAAATTTACATATAAAATATATGTGTAGTCATGAAAGGATATTTCAAATGAAATTTTTCAAGAAAATAATATATTTTTGTGACTTATTTAAGGTATTGGGATTTAACAAAACAAATCCTAAATCTGATCACACATTCGAAAACTTCAATTGTTGGTGAATTAGCCTCACTATCTTTTGTGACTCACACAATATTTTGATATTTTCAATTTTCTAGTTAAGGTACAAACCAAAACCGACGTTTCTTTATAGATGAGATTGTCAAGAGCGCGAAAATTATTAAAAAAAAAAAAAAAAGTGGCACCAATTCTAGCTGAGCTCCGTTCAAAAGACTTTAATCTCTCATTAGGGATAATCTATTTATAAATACTTTAATTTTTTTTTTAAACATAATTAATTGAAATTTACAACTGTACTAAAAAAAAAATACTTCAAGTAAATATGATATTAGAAAAATGACATGAAAAAGACTTGTAGAAGAACTACCCAATGGTAGCACTCCTGTAACTAATCTAAACTAGAAGGTCTCGGGGCCATCTCCTTTTCAGACGCCTCGACAAGCATAACAGCATTCTATGCAAAAAATCACTTGTTCAAACCCAGCAGATGGTCCTTGGATTCTGTAAAGAGAATAAAACATCTTTGTTTATGCAGTCCAGCGATTGTAACGTAAAATGGTACGATGTCAAAAACTTATCGAAGACCCGAATGCTGATTAAACCTAAATAATCAAAATATAGGACTCCCGCAGAAGTATCTTTCGATTAGCACAGAAACATAAAGTGAAGTTAGATGAATTGACAAACAAACTATCCCACTCTAAGTAATAATGTACAGATACGAAAGGCTATACAATATGAAGGGATGTGTAGCGGTAATTGGTACTCGTAGTAAACAGCGGCTGAATGTTGTACCTCAGGCCCTTGCCTCAGCTAACTAACTGCAAGTGCTCAACACCTCTTCCCGGGGGGGAACTTGCGGCCGTGTTCTTCCACTTCACAACACCGTAGTACTTCGTAGGGGGATGTACGTCGGCTGTAGTCTTGAGCTACGGTATATCGAGGTGGGAGGGTGGAGGCTGATAGCACTTTCACTTACCTTCACGTAAAATATGGGTCATTCCATGCCAAATGGCTTAGAAGACAGAGTAATTGGTTGCTCGGCCATCTTAGAAAATCTGTTGGGCGCAAGACAGGACTTTCCTTGAAAAAACGAAAATAAAAGTAATTGAATTTATTGCCTAGCATTACAGCGTTCTATGGCAAAGATCAAGGGTTCAAACCTGCAGATGGTCTTACGATTTTTTAATAAGCGTAAAAAATCCTAAGTTATGTTATCCTTTGGGCTATGTTATAGTTACTCGTTAAAAATCCCTATTCTAATGTAACCTGTATAGTCAAAATTTTGGACTGCCACTGTAGCATCGTCCGACGAGCCACAGTAGCATAAATGAGCCGAAGGTTCGATACCGATACCTGATACCACCTAATTCCGCCTACACAGACTCGTCGACTGTTAACCGTTCAAGCCCAAGCCACCGAGATCAGCTTAAACGCAATCCTCCCATCGACGCTTCGGCCTACCTTTCGGACGCCTACCAGTCGGATCAGCGAACACCAACTTTCTCGGAATCCACTCCTCATCGAGCTCAACAACTTCACTCGCCCATTTGAGTTTCCGCGATGCTATCAACTCAATTATATTCACAGGATACAAGTTCAAACAATGCCGCGTTGTGCAAACTCCTCAGTGGCCTTATCTCTCTTCAGACCAAATATTTTACGCAGTACCCTTTTTTCGAAAACCTTGAGCCGTTGTTCATCCTTCAAAGAAAGTGGCCACGTTTCACATCCGTAAAGAACCGTCGGAAGAATAATAGTTTTATAAATTCTAGCCTATAAGGTTTTAGAAAGAAGCCGCGAAATAAGTAACTTAGCAACTGAATAATAACACGCATTTCCCACCTTTAACCGGGACTTTATTTCTTTCTGGATAAAATAAATAAACAAAAAGAAATAAATTGATTTTGATAGAAATGTTTTTCAGATTAAATTATTTAACAATAGAAAGTATTTTATTCAATCATAATTTAAATTTATATCTCTTACGAAATTTATATTTTCTAAAATCTTTAGTTTTTTGACGGTATGTTTACGTTACTGTTCTCACGTAGAAAATACCAAAAATTATATTAAACAAATTTTTGCTCGTCTCCGTGAGTTGTTTATCAAACTAGGTCGACTTACATATTTAGCCACCTTTTATCAATCCTAGTAAGTTGATACGGTTAATTACTTTTTAAATCTACAAAATTAAAGACAGTTTAGAAGAGGACATTTCGAAATCTGCATTTAATACCTCTCAGACTATTTTTATAATTAAAATTTTTATTATTTACATTATTAAACCAACATGATATTAAAGACCATTAAATATTACATCGATATGGTGAATTTAAATAAAATCGTTTGAGGCGGTTTGGAGAAAATCGTAAAAAGGTGCAAAATTCGTAATATAAAGTGGCATTTCAAGTCAGTCGATTTTTTCGAAAACGTGAAAAATTCAATTTTGTACGACGTTTCGTTTTTGAGCCAGACTTACCAGTATTTGGCCTATAGAGGGATGAGGCCACTCAAGAATTCAAAAGGTTGCACAAAACAAAATCACGGAGCTTGTGTCATGTCGGTGTAATTGAGTTGGTAGCATCGAGGAGACTCAAATAGGCGTGTTAAAGTTAATAATCTCAGCGAAGAACGAATTCCTAAGAAGGTAGTGTTCGCTGAACCGATTGGTAGGCGTCCGAAAGGTAGCCCGAAGCGTCAATGGGAGGATTGTGTGATCTCGTTAACTTGAGCTTGAACGGTGATCATTGAAAAAAAATGTGTGTAGGCAACATTTGATGGTATCCGCATTGAATCTTAGGGTTGTAGACCATCATAAACATTAAACGATTTCAGGTTTCAACGAAAATATATGATTTATTTTGTTTAATAAAAAATATTGTTAACAAAATAAATTCTATCAACTTCAAACTATTAAATTGATTTATTTATGTTATTATTAAATTGTCCAACTTGATGGTAGTGATAAAAGGAAATGTGTATATGTATGAATATGATACTCCATGCCTTTTCAAGGAACTATCCATTCGTTGTTCTTAAAGTTCTAATAGTCTAAGAAGATCCAGATTTGTTCTACGTGGTTCCCCTATTAGAAAGGCAATGATCAGTTGGGCTTCGGAGAGGTTTAAAAATTATTTAGTGGCATTAATTTTTACCTTCCCACTCTGGCTTGAAAACGTTGTCAGCCTCTAGGATAGCTCCCCCTGTTTACACTCCTATCACCCATCAGTTGAAGAAAGGAAATATTTTAATATGGTCTAAATTTTGATAGTGAGATTGTATTTCGTTAATGCGTTACATTGCTTCCTTGTTCCACGAAATGTATTCTCCACCGTAAGTAAACAGTTAAAAAAATATTTTTCCCTCATGATTCATAACAACCCAGAGAAAGATCAGGGAATATTCCTATTTGCTCTCCATTATGTAGCGAATAAAATATTTATTTTAAAGATATGTAAAAATAATGTTAAGCTGTATGTTATTCTGAAGTAGAATGCTAACTAAGTTTTTGAATAATTTACGAATACGATGAAACTCGATAAATTTCCTAGTAAGATACTTAAACCGTCTTCCAAAAATATAAATCCCAATCGAACCTAAATAAAGAGTGATCAATTGGTTTTTTTTATTCGACTAAACGCCTATCTTTTGGTTTCCGCGATCTCCATTCCGCGATTTCGAAAAACTACAAGACCGATTTCGATACGGTTTTCACCATCATATCGGGCATTCCTTCCTGAAGGTTTATAAGTAAAATACATGGAAATTTAGTAATGTAAACTGTAATCAAGTCATCAAAAAATTATTCATCAAATATAAATATTAATATAGACGTATAATATAACGTTGGAGAAAGCAAGATTTTACGAACGTTAATATGCAATAGAATAAATTGTGCGAGTTAATATAAGTTGTTGTAACCCCATAAAGTTATGAGCATATGTTATCAGTAAAAAGGGAGATTATAATAGTTAAATGTACAGGATCTGTAAAGTTATATTCTTCTATTAAGTACCCAAGATTTTAGAAACAATAATAATTAAAGAATTTTAATTACGTTGTTAACAAAATTACGTTTAATAAATATATAAACTAATATTGTTATTAATTATTGCAAATTTAATACCATTTTATGAAAACGGGTGTTTCAATGTAAACTAAATGGGATCGATTCCTATGTAAACTTTTAAAATGTTATTCAAATATTAATATAGTAATAAATCCGGGGATCACTTGTAGCTGAGTGGCTAGCGTAACAGCCTCCCATGCTAAAGGTCACGGGTTCAAACCCGCAGGTGGTCCTAGGATTTTTTAATGGGAGTAAAAAATCCTTAGTTACGCCGTCCTTCGGAGGGGACGTTAAAGGTGGTCCCGGGCCTGTGCGATGTCAGGTACTCGTTAAAGATCCCTATCCTAATAAAACCTAGATAGGCGAAATTTAGGACTCCCTCTGTAGCATCGTCCGATTAGCCATAGTAGCATAAAGTGACGTTAAATAAATAAGCAGTAAGTAGTAAGTAGTAATAAATCCAATAAAATAGCAACTGTTGTTATTTTAGTAATTTTTGAATACATATATAGCTATCAACTTATATAAAAGACAATTAAATTTTTCTGGAAGGAATTAGTCCAGGTGGCGGTCCTTAAATGAAACAACTAAATAGTTTCAACTATTTATTGTTTGCCAACGTTTCGACAACCACTCAAACAATAAATAGTTTCAACAATTCAGTTGTTTCATTTAATGACCGTCACCCGGACTAATTCCTTCCAGTAATTCTCAACGGTCAACTAATTACATCCACAATTAAATTTTTCGTTTTCTGTTCTTTACTTTAAAATAACAAGCAAATAAACTTAACTAATGTTGTGAAATGATCATGAAGTGACAATGGTTGACTGTGTGTATATATGAGAGAAGTTGGTTCAGGGTGCAGTCAATTTAACACACAATTAAGCGTAATCATATCTTACTAATTATATCATCATATCTTTATTATCATTTCTTTCTATGATTTAAATAATAAAGAATAGATGTTATAAAATAAACATATAGTCTTGCTAATATTACTTTTCGTTACGATAAGCTAAAACTCCCATAAGCTAAATCGGTCAGACAGTGATTTTTTTAAACATAAGTGACACCTCATTCAAATATCCTTCGTGGGCGGGTGCGCTAGTTATCGCAGGTAATATATAAAACAAGATCAGCTGATTCAGGAATAGCAAATAACAACTATAAGGTCAATTTTCTTTAGAAAAAATATTCTTAAATCCCACCCCGAAATTTGGTAAGGCTAGATTACAATCTGCAAGGGAAGACACTTAAAATATATTATATAATATGATAGTAATTTTAGAGAGAGAGATAGGATCGGAATATGTTTGGTGGGTCCTGGGCGATAAAGGAACGCTGATAATGCAGGCAGTGTGTGCTGAGTCCTGTAATTAAAATATAGGAGGCCGCCCCTTCCGGTGGCTCAGCTACCCACTTCCGTTCTTCCCATCCTCCGACCTAGAGCTACATCCATCTTCCGGTGACGAGAGGGAACACTCTTGGTGATGGATGTACTGTCCACTGTCCGCTAGCCTTAGAGGTCTCGTTGCTTTCCCAGCGACACCATTACTGCAGCAATCCGATATAGCCACTGGGGCCAAATGAAGGACTTAATCTAATTGTCTTGAAATATAGATTTTCATTAATCTTAAAATTACACCTAAACCGCAACGTAGGTCACAACTTATGCTCGAGTATTATTATATATTTTATATATATATATATATATATATATATATATATATATATAATATATATATACTTTGACTACTGTTGCGCGGTGTATGTGGGTGTCTCTAGGGATCTTGAAGCTAAACTAAAACGATCATTTAACTGTCTGGTACGTTTCATCTTTGGGATATCCAGGGACACCTCTGTAACCCGATTCTACGAGGAGTTAAAGTGGCTTTACCCATCATACCGTTCTAAGTACTTCCTGGCATCCTTTCTCTTCCAAGTTCTCCGATCTCAACGTCCATCGTACATCTCTGATATACTTTCATTTAAATCCTCCATCCACTCCCGCAACACTCGTTCACGGCCTTCAGACCTGTATCTAACGCCTCATCGAACCGCAGCTTTCGACAGATCTTTCCTTATCCGATCCTCCTCCATATGGAATTCTATTCCTTCTCATATCCGTCATTCCAATACTCTTCCTATCTTCAAATCCCGTTTATTCAAATACTTCCTGTCTATCCAATTTTCAAATGACCTCAAGTGATTTGCATATTTCAATAAAAATCGGCAGAGAGAAACAATTATTTATCACATTTATTTTGTATATTAAAGATTTATGAATTTATTTTATGCATAATTGATTTTGCAATGTATATATGAACATATTTTTTTTTTTATTCTCGTCTAATTTGTTTTTTCTAAATTATTATAAGAAGCTACCTATGAATTTATAACTATTATTCATTTTCTTTTTCATTTCTGTTGCTTTTTATTTATTTATTTATTTTTTTTTACTCTAAGACATTGAAGCTCTAATTTAATTTGTCTGTAACATTATTCCGAAGGGACTTGTCCAGAATAAATAAAGAATTTATTATTATGATTATTATTATTATATATATATATATATATATATATATATATATATATATATATATATATATATATATATATATTAGACTCAATATGGTTGTTTTTACGTACCGTCCTCTTTTAGCTGTCATTAATCATCCGTAATTTTTGGAGAGAAAGTTAGGCACAAAACTTCCTGTTTTCTTATTATTTTACTTTCTGTTCTCTATTACTCTTGTAATAACCTAGGATAACTGCACCAATTACTGACAATTTAAGAAAAATGTTGTGTTTTTAAAAAAAAATTCTCCCGTATATATTGACAGAGCCTTCCCATCAAAAATATTGCTGTAAGGCCATCATCTATTCTCTCCATTGTGCTCATTGAATTATATCAAAATGATGAATCGATCAATTTTCTTGTATAAAATTTGGATATTTTCCCTACCATTACTGACAGCCTGCACCAAAATCAAAATAATTGTATTTCCAACTTTAAAAATAAAAACTACGAAAAAACACTTGCCCACCAATTTTTATAAACTTGCAACGAACAAATTCCTCAGACCAACTCTGTACATTATCTAGGACTGACACTCGATCGAAGAATGACTTGGGGCCCACATGACAAGATGAAAAGACAGACTCCCAACAACCATCAAAATTAAAAATTAGATAAAAAAATAATACATTCAAATACCTACTTAAACTAATATAGACTTTACAGATTTATGGTTTAGAAAAAAGACTCACTCACAAAAACTGCAATCATTTCAGCTCTTTCACAAAACCCTACTTTCAACAGCCAATAGTTGACCAATAAATACTAATGATCTATTCTCGCTTTTATAGCAAACCACACGGACACAACAATAGACTGATTAACGACATGTCAAATTCTGAAATGCCAGTCAGAAGAAGACTGAAGAGAAGCTGAATGAGAGACCTCCTCTACCTAAATTAAAGCCTTGGAAGGGGTGCTGCTGTGCACTTTCCTTCCCAATATCTACCATGTCTGATCTAACATTTTATACACATTTGCTTATTGTCAAATAGCTTCTGGCGGGTGGAAATGAAGAAATATGAAGAGAAAAAAAATTGAAAACTTAATATTCCAAATTATAAAACAAGTTATAGGATTCACAAAACTATAGCTTAAGTAACAGCGCACATTTGGAACTCAGAAATACGATCAGGCACTTAATCACATCGTATCGAAGTGCATGGGATTAACATTCGTAAATATTTATTAGGTTGATAATTTTGAAATGCTTAAAAAATGAGTTTGTATAAGAAGGGCGTTCTGTTGATTCAGAACAGCTGTAACGGATGTACGAAGTTTTGGAGTGGCGGTACCCGGCTTTGGTGAATCAGAAGAAAGTTTTGTTCCAGCAAGACAACGCCCGGCCACACACCTCTCGATATACGAAGCATAATCTTGCTGAGATGGGTGCCATCGAACTCCTACCACTGTCAACATACAGCCCTCATCTGGCACCATCAGGCTACTACCTTTTTAAAACTATGGCTCACTGCCTTCAGCGGGAAGTTATTCGTGCATTGGAGAATGTCGACTTGGTGTAGAAAACTGGGAATCGAAAAGGCAAAAACCATTGAGCATTATAGACTGTAGTTTGGCGCCTGAAGCTTATATGAGTTTATTTTAATATTGTACTTAAAACAGTCATTTTTTTTAACTCACCCAAATAGTTTAACAAGTTTTCGTTTTAAGTCTGCCGTGGAAAATCTCCTAAAGTATGTTATTCAATTATATATGCAGTAGATTGTTTTCCGAAACAACATCTCCTGAGAGAGTCGTTCTCGAACCGGAAGTGGAGATGGAAGGAGAGATGATTAGCGCTGGTGTGTGAGGGAGATAGCCCAGACAGCAGGATACAGGATACAGGATACAGGATACAGGCTAAGGCAGAACCGAGGAGATGGAATTAACTGTCGTGTTTTCTTTAGGCGGGAGAAGGGGAGAGGTCCATATTGTTTCTACTGGTTAGTTAGCTCTGCGCCGCGCCATGCCTCTCATATATTTCTTAGTCCTATCTGCCTCTTGTTTCTGTATATCTTCTTAGCTCTAGTCCAATGTCTTATCCTAATAAGATAAAATAATAATACTTAATGGAGGCGATTAAAAAAATAATTTGGTGAGCACACCACACGACTATCATTTACTTATAAAGTATCTACTAAGATTATACTCAGAAGTGAAAGCATTAGTAGAATTATCGATTGAAATATTGTTTAGTTTTAATAACATTCTTCTACAATGTTAAAATATGGGCGAAATCCCTCAATGAGGAAAATATTGCTGAATTATGGAATTTAGATTACTCATCGCTATATACATGTCCTCAATGCGAGTCAGCATCACTAATTCTGATGTTCTTGCTCATTTTAAATGGTATTTTTTTCTTTATAATATTTATTTTCACTTACCTATATATGATATGTATAGTAAGGTAAAGTATTGCGATCGTGAAAATTAAAAATGATTTAATTGAATAACTCATTTATTTTCGAAAATAGAGAAAAATGTTATTAGTATTTTCTAAAAAAGAAAATGCGATTAAATATAATATAGAAAAAAAATAGAATTTTATCCATATATATATATATATATATATATATATATATATATATATATATATATATTTTTTTTTTTTTTTTTTTTTTTTTTTTTTTTTTTTTTTTTTTTTTTTTTTTTTTTTTTTTTTTTTTGGATCTGGAGAAAAAATAGAGGTAGGTATAAAAAATCGGGGGTTCAGTCGTTTTAGAATATTTTAATTTTTCCGACATTTCGGCCTTCATCAATAGGGCATCAGTGAGCATAAACTGAGGAAACACCGAAACATCAACAAGTTCCAGCCGAAGTTTGAGGCAAAATTAAAATATTCTAAAGCGACTCATGATTATTACTTCTTACGATAATTTCAACGGTCGAATATGTATTATAGATATATATTGGGTTGTTTCACATGAAATGTCCGTTTTTACAGTTTCTGAAATACAAAAAGGATTTTGCAGGTATCTTTTGTTTTCTTCCGAATGTTTACATATTAAAAGTAAACAGTTACTAATCCTTTACCTTTGTATTATAAACATTAGCTTCCCAATCAATTACCCACTTTTTAGTATACCTCCAAATATGAACATGGAAACAAGCGATTTTTTAAGTAAGATTTTTGTACGAGTTTAAACTCGGCCATTCAGCAGCTGAGGCCGCTAGAAATATTTGCAAGGCGTTGGGGGAAGGGAGTGTTAATGAACGGACCATTCACCGTTGGTTTGCTAAGTTTTCAGCTGGGGATACCGACTAGGAAAACTTGCCCCGAGGAAGACCTCCGTCCGTAATAGACAACGATGTCCTCAAACATACAGTAGAAGGAAACCCCGACCAAACAATTAAAGGACTCTCAGCACAACTAAATGCAAGTCCATCTACCGTTTCCAGACATTTAAAGTATATTGGGAAAGTAAAATAGCTCGATACATGGGTACCTCATGATCTCATTGAACGGCTGCAAGACCCCATGTTTCAAAACATACCGTGCAAAAATTGAATGAACTGGGCTACGAAGTTCTTCCACACCCACCTTATTCTCCCGACTTGTCTCCAACAGATTACCACCTGTTCAGGAATTTAGACAACTTCGTCAAAGGAAAGTGAGGATCGAGTGAAAAGTGCGTTTTCAGATTTTGTTTCACTTCAAAGCTCAGAGTTTTTCAGTTCGGGGATAAAAAAGTTGGTGTCACGTTGGGAAAATGTGTAGAATAAGAAGGTAAATACTTGGAATAAAATTATCTTGTTTTCATATCGTATTTTTAATAATAATCCTTTACATTGAAAACGGACATTTCATGTGACACAACCCAATATATAAAATTGAGGTTTAGGATCAAGACTTTGATTAATTTATTGCTATTTATATTAGTTAATGGCCTGTAAACAGCTGTATCAACTGTTACAACCAATTATAGTTATAAACCATTATGTAATAATTATTGGAGAAATCTACGTCTATCAAGTGCAATTCAAGATAAAACAAACGGCTTGTGTTATCTTTACAGCTCCGCACTCAACTAGATAGTCCCATTACATTTGTCTTCTTTAAGGTAAGTCTAGGAGAGTTAAAAAATGTAAAATAAAAGCGCACTAAAAAGGTGTGTGAGGAGTAAGAGTTAAGGGAAGGTAGATAAAGCCACAAGAGTTTACTATATGGCACTCTAACCTATATCGTCCTCCTAACTCCCGAAAGATAACACTTTGTATGCAAATTGAGCTTGTAGTTAATGGCTAATAAACCAGGTTCGTGTGGAACGGGTCACCTTCGGACAATGTCTCGCAGCGCCGATTTAATAACGCAATATGGAGGCTATAAATGAATATTGCAGGGGGTGGGGGAGTGGGATTATTGTGCCTGTGGAGGTCGGACGTGGTCTGGGTTCGAGTCTGCCTAATGCGGAGTTGGGTCACATATTAATAGCGGGCGAGTAGATTAAACAAATATTGCCTCTATCACAGCTACCATCCGCCTTTATTAAACAAACTCAATTTATGAGAGCGGATATTGAAAAAACACTCCAAATTATTACACAATGGTTTATTATTTACAAATAACCTATATTTGAGTATAACTGTTTATATAGCTGTTGATAGGCAATTAAGTAATATGAAAAGCAATAAACCATTTAGAAGAAAATGGCATTTCATCATTGCTCATTTCAAAACGCTATACAGATGTAAACCAATTTATACAATTCTTGCTTTGTTTCATCGAAATTAATTTCGAAAAACAGACATTTTGTATTCTTTATTTATGTACTATGTATCTTGAAACGTAAGCTCTCAAATTTGGAGAGGCATATTTTTTTCTTGGTATGTATAAAGGATCATTATTGAAATTAATAAGCCATAAGAGTCCCGTATAAATGTTTATGGTTCTTCTTTACTAAAAACAACACAGATTTTATAGTTTAATTCAGATGAAGTTAAATTCACTTAACTTAAACAAAAAGAGCAAAAAAACTTGCGGTCTTGAGCTCAGTACATATAGAGATCGGTACTGTTTATAGGAGTAACAGTGCTCTGCAAGGAGGTGATTAGGCCGAGATCACACTCAGCCGCCAGGTTTTTAGCAAAATTTCAGTCACCCACTGTGTAGAGGCTGGGTGTGCCTCGATAATTTCAATTCGAAGTTAATGCCCCATACTTAGTAACAAACAATTTCTCAATAATCCTTATTTCATTCGAGTACCCAATCCTCTCCAGAAGCATTATCCATTTCTAGCTCTACACATCCTTAAAATCTTACTTGAAGTTTCAAACGGTAGAGGCCCCCAGACATTTTGTAAGGTCCTGGGTTTTTCGTCCTCGTTCTACCTTCAACACTAGTGACGCGGTTGGTAAAATATCGTTGGAATTTCGCGAAGTCATGAGTAAAAATTCAAATGTTGATAAGACTGCTCAGCTTGGAGTTCTCGTGTATTTTTCTTTGTTTTGTTATTTTCAATAACAAGCCTCATTATTCGGCCAAGAAATAAAAAACTATTCTCCGTCAAATTTTAAGGGCTTACGTATCAAGAACCTAAATAACGAATTTTAAAAAAATCCGTTTTATTGACCTTTGAAGTTTTCTTTAGGAATACAGAAGTTTCTTAAGCTCTTCGATTAACAGATAACTATACACATACATCTATAAATATAAATAGTAATAAGATAATATTATTGAGGAGGCCGAATGGGTTAGAGGGCGTTGCTATGAACACGCGCAATCAGAAGACCAGGAACTTAGCAATAAATAATTACGAAGTCGCGTCTCGAAGTTTTTAACTCGGCATTAATCTTCCGCCCTCACCCCATGACTGGAAAAAGCCCGAAAACCTTCAAAGGCGAGGTAAGGGCGGAAAACAAACAAAAATACTCGAAAAAAATAAACTATTCTGTAATAATTTTCTATGAAGCATACTTAAAGTATGATCAGTGCACTAAGATCGTGTAGACAGGTTGTATGATTTGTTTATTAAGTTAGCATCACTTTATGCTACTATGGCTAATCGGACGATGCTACGGTGGGAGTCCTAAATTTTGCATGTCCAGGTTTAATTAGGATAGGGATCTTTAACGAGTAACTAGCATCGAAGAACAGCATAACTAAGGATTTTGTTGCTCCTATTAAAAAATCCAAGGACCACCTGCGGGTTTGAACCCTTTGACCTTTGGCATAAGAGGCTGTTGTGCGTTATCGGGGGTTTCATTGTTTTCTTATTAAATTAGCATATTGAAAACAAATCATACATTTACATATGTTTAGAAGCAATGAGATGATAAACAAACAACAGAATACACTACTGAAAGCAGAAATGTAGCAATGTACTGTTCTTATATGTATTCAAAGGAGTCGATATTTTCAGTAGTAAACAATTAAGGTATTCCCCTTAAATTTGATTCTCAAAGATTATTTAATAATTTATTATCTTTATTGTTATGATAATTATGGATTATTTGGCTAAGTTAGTAATAGAGAGAACACTTAAATGTCCCCTCAACAAACGCGACGATCCTCAGGTATTGTTTGGATATAGTGGACGGCGGTAATGGCGGGAGGGCGTAATTATCTCGATAATTTGGCGCCATTTCGGTTCATTATTTAGCCTCTCCAATTCTAGAAAATTGTGACCTCGTGAATAAAAAAAAACCAAGTAAGAATGACGTAATTCAAGGCAGATGCAATTGTCTCTTATTTTATTGATATCTAAACTATCGACTATCGAGCCGATTCTTATTATTTCCAAAATTTCTTTATTAATATTTCAATAGTTGCTATTGGACCTTCGAAACATAAAACCTTTCAAACTAGGTCAAAACATTTCTTTAAAGAAAGCTGCACATTGTTTACAATGCACATATTAAATTTTGTAATGTTTGTATTAAAAATGTTCTTTGTAAAATTTATGAAATGCTAATTTATTTTTCAATATTATTTCAAGTGTTTGTTTTGATTTATATCAACATTTTTATTTAACTGTTCAGTTTATACCCAATCATCAGTTCGGCTTTAAAAAACATCATTCCACTATACAACAATCTCATCGTTTAGTTGATTTCATTTCAAATTCACTAGAGTCAAAAAAATATTGTCCAGGTGTTTTCCTTGACATTAGTCAGGCTTTCGACAAGGTTTGGCACAAAGGATTGCTTTGCAAACTGAAAATTTTACTTCCACCTACGTTCTATTTAATATTCCTTTCATACCTTTCGGATAGACATTTTTCTGTGAAAGTGGGGACCGAACTCTCAGACATTCAGCAAATTAAGGCAGGTGTACCTCAGGGCAGTGTTTTAGGACCAATGTTGTTTAACATTTACATGTCAGATCTTCCCCAGCACAATGGGACTCTTTTGGCTACTTTTGCTGATGATACAGCTGTTCTTTGTTCAGATAAGGATCCTTTACAAGCGGCAATATCCCTCCAAAACCACCTTGATGAAATTTCTGCTTGGGCTTCTAGGTGAAAAATAAAGATGAACGAGTCCAAGAGTGCTCATGTAGTGTTCACCCTGAACCACAAACCTTCTCCTCCCATTAACTTCAATAATATTCCTATTGCCTTCCGACGAAATTCGATATTTAGGTATTCACTTGGACAAAAGACTGACCTGGAGTACCCACATTCGACAAAAACGCAAAGAACTCAACAGACAATACGGTCTTTTATCTAGATTACTTGACAGACGCTCTAAATTATCATTAACCAACAAACTAACTTTTTACAAAGTTTTGCTAAAACCAATCTGGACATACGGGATAGAACTGGGGGCTCTGCTAAACCATCAACCATCCAAAGAATACAGTCTTTTCAGTTGAAAGTGCTGCGCAAAATAGTGGACGCACCGTTCTACGTAACAAATGACGTTATACATAACGACTTAAACATTCCGACTATTTCAGCCACTGCTACAGAACAATACAATAACTTCCACCAAAGACTAACATACAACACCAACCCTCTTACAGAAACATTAAAATGCTCTACGAATCCTTACAGCCGACCCCGACGACTACGCAGAGCACAGACCCAAGAGATATGCTGATCACTTAACGAACTCTGCTGTGATGAACCACTGCTTCAGCAGTCCACAAATTTGCTTATTGCAAAGGAAATGCAGATGGCAAATTAAATTTTATGTCAAATTTTTTGTTTTGTAATAAATAAACTGTTCAGTATAATTATAAACATAAAATAGTTAAGGTTGTCTTTGCATGAGACTATAACCCTTCTTTATCAATTGCTAGTAATTGTAATAACATTTTTTTAAATATATAAATGGCACACGCAGCCGATCTGGAAATAAAGAAATACATATTAAAAAAAAAAAAAAATGTAAACCATTGCTGGTCTCAAACTTTTGACCAGTATATGATTATGGTATTTGAAACTGAGTCTATTTATTTCAACTATAAATCTGTGAAACGTAAACTAAAAAAAAAAAGAAATATATATGTATATATATATATATATATATATATATATATATATATACACATATATAAAATTAAAGAAGTGCTATTACCGAGAAGGATAACAAACAATAGGACATGACGGGAGATTAGATTCATTGAAATTAGGAAACTATTTGGGAAGCGGAAGTTTGGCTGGAAATTGGCCTAAAAGGGAACAAAGACCAGCAGGAAGTATAAAGAGCTTTGATGTTGCTCTCAGATTGGAGTTGATAATGGATTAATGAGAAGGAATGCGGACTCAGGACGCCAACTTGGGACTTCACTTCGAAACTTCTTGTCTCCGAAATCTCTACGTCCTACCTCTGGGGCTTCCCACACAGTTCACTCGTGAAATTGATATCCCTCCTAATTTTCCTCCTGTTTAATTCATCTTAATATTTATGTATATATTATGTTTATACATGTTATATATTTACTATCAACATAACTATTTTTTTATTTTAAAAATATACAATTCAATTGTACAAATCTTAACAATTGAGGCTTTGATTTCTAAAAAGTATCATTTCATTTCAGGAAATTTCACAAGAAGCGCGAAAACCACTCGTTAATTTATTATTAGTGAACCAATCTATTTATTTATCTTCACGAAAGATCTAGATTTTTTTTTTGTTCTATTAAGATTATTTTCACGCCAAGGAAGAAAATACTTTAGTATGATTTGGAACGGTTTAAATGAGAATCCGAATAACGGACTTCTCCGAAACTACTGGACCAATTTTTTTTTAGTTTCGCCACAAAAATACTAGTCCATACAATGATGATCCTAACACCTAGACGTTGATATCAGCTAGTTACCTTTAAAATTGCGGGCGATAAAATGAAATATTTAGTTCAACTGATCAAGATTTATTATATCAAACACACACTCCAGTGATAAATCATCTGTTTCGACCTCTATGTGTGTATGTAGGTATTTCCTTCAATGTGTCTCCAGAAACAAACACTCCAGTGATTTAGACAGTTATGGACAATTTTTAATCCTACTGAAATTTCTTTATATGTCTATATCAATGAGGCCGTTTTACAGAAATTGAACAAAGCCTTCTATTTTTTATCATTAAGGCAGTTTTTCTACTTTCAAACGATTCTTTCTGGAACCACTTTTTCGGATTTCAGACAAAAGTGGATGGTTTCTGTTGGAAACCTATACTTGGAAAGTTTGTGTCAAGTGATGATCAACTTGACGTTGATCGCGTATTCATTTAAAACTATTAGAATATAAATATAGCAATACAAAAAAAAAATCCTTTAGTACATTCTGGAAATAAACTTCGCAATTTATCAAGGAGGAAAGTCATTTAAACATTTTCCAGATAATAAAAATTATAGTTTATTAATTACTAGTAGTTTATTAAAACCGAATAATTTTAATTATGATATTACATTTTATAAATGTGGGCAAGTTATTTAGCTCTCGCAATTAATTGGGGAAAGAAGGACGAACGAAACGTACCATCGATTTATATTATTCAAGGAAAATGGTCAATGACTTGTTTCAAAATGCTATCTTTATCTCTGCTATTTATCAAATGATTATATTTTTGTTTAGTAGTCAATTAAATTATCTAATAATTTGTCCTCCGATCCTATCTATCGGTGTTCCTCAAGACAGCGTCCTTGGTCCTATCCTCTACAATATATACACGGCTGATATTCCTGTTTACCCTAATACCTTCCTTGCAACGTACGCTGATGACACAGCCATCCTATCCTCTCACTTAGATCCCGAAATTGCATCCATAGGCCAACAGCACCTTTCTCAAATTGAAGATTGGTGTAACAAGTGGAGAATCAAAATCAATCAATCCAAATGCAAACATGTCACCTTTACCCTTCGAAGACAATCCTGCCCTCCAGTTCTCTTAAACTCCATTCCGCTCCCTTTCTCTGACACAGTCCGGTATCTTGGCTTCCTTCTAGACAAAATACTAACTTGGAACCCACATACAAGAGTTAAGCGACAAGAACTTAATCGACGATTTCGCCAATTATACAGACTACTGAACAGAAATTCTAAACTACCCATAGAAAACAAACTGCTAATATACAAGACAATACTAAAACCTTCTAATAAACCTGAAATTTTCTAACATCCAACGCATTCAATCCTCCCAATCCAAAGTCCTCCGAACCATAGTCAATGCTCCTTATTATGTTACCAACCATACCTTACACAGCGACCTAAATATTCCATTTATTTTAGACCTTATACCATCGAAATTCTCTAAATTCCATCAGAACCTTATCCATCACCCTAATCTCCAACCTCAATCCTTATCCAGCTCCACACATCCTTACCATCCTCCTAGAAGGTTGAAACGGCAGTGGCCTCGAGATCTCTTGTAACATGTATATTGGAGTTGTAGCATTGGCTAGATTCTCCACTCACGCGCTGTATGCTTGAAGATTGTACATAGGTATGAGTAACTTTTTTATATATTTTATTAATTTTGTTTTGTATAATATTGTTATTGATTTTTTTTTGTATAATATTTTTATTGATTTTTTTTTGTATAATATTTTTATTGATTTTGTTTTGTATATATGTATATTGTATTATTATTATATAAATTTATTGTTTTGTATATATCGTGTGAATGTAGTATGAATGTTGTACTTTATCACTATTAATAATGTCCTAATTGGACTGATTGTAATATTACTTAATAAAGAACTGTTTCTCTCTCTCTCTTTCTCTCTAAATAATTTGGTTTAACTATTGTATTAAAATACCACAAACAGTCATGGATTCCTCTGAGGTAAAACGCCCATTATCCGGAAGTAAACTAGTCCCCCGTTCGGGTCTCCGGGTGGGGACTGCTTCAGAGGAATCTAGGCGCAAGATAAAAAGTAGAGATCTAACAATAGGGACGTGGAACGTTAGAAGTTTAAATACGGCAGGTGGGTTAAAGTCGGTAGCGAATGAAGTTAAGGGGTACCATTTAGATATCGTTGCATTACAAGAGGTTCGCTGGCCAGGGGAGGGTTCGTTAACAGAAGGAAAGTATACTATTTGGTACGGGGGGAGCGTTAATTATTGTTTAGGTACCGGGTTTCTGATTAGGAATAGATTTCTTTCCGCATTACGGGATGTACAGTTCTTTAGTGAAAGAATATCGGTTGCTATATTTCAGGGTCGTTGGTCTAAAATCGCGTTTATAAACATTCATTCTCCCACCGAAGATAGTGATGATGAAGTAAAATGCGAATTTTATGATAAACTAGAGTCGGTATACGATAAGTTACCGCGAAATTACATTAAAATAATACTAGGTGACGCGAACGCAAAGGTTGGAAGGGAAGAAGTATATCGTCCTACAATCGGTAAAGAAAGTTTGCACGAATATAGTAATGATAATGGGACCCGACTAATAAACTTTGCCATTTCGAAAAACCTAATAATCAAAAGTACTACGTTTAAACATAAGGACATTCATAAGTATACGTGGACATCGCCGGATGGACAAACTCGGAATCAAATAGATCATGTTTTAGTACAAAACAGATGGCAAAGTAGCATAATTAACGTGAGATCGTATCGTGGTGCAGAATGCGGTTCTGATCATGAATTAGTAATCGCGAAACTTCGACAAAAACTAAATACAAAAAAGAGAACACCGAACTATATTCATCCCGAGAATTTTGATGTTGTTAAATTGAACAACCCCGAAATTAGAAAACAATTCGCGATAGAAGTAAAAATAGGTTCGATGCTTTGGAATCTTCAGACGAGGAACACGAAGATGTAAACAAATTATGGGAAGGGATCAGGGATAATATTAAAGAGGTCGGTAACTTATGTCTTGGGAAAATCGAAGAGAAAAAGAACAAACCTTGGTTCGACAGGGATTGTCAAAATATGTGTGAAAAAAGAAAAACCGCTAAACTGAATTCCTTAAATAATCCAAGCGATAATAATGTGGCTTACTTTCGGTTAGTAAAAAACGAAACTTCAAAATTCTTAAAAAATAAGAAAAGAGAGTATCTTAAAGACAAAATAATAGAAATAGAAAAACACAGAAGCGAAAATAACGTAAGAGAGATGTACAAAGGTATAACCAAATCGCGTAAAAGATTTGAACCTCTATTGAATGGGGTTAAAGATGCGAATAACAACATAATTGCGGATCCGACTGAGATATTAAATAAATTTAAACAACACTTTGACGGCATTCTAAATACGGAAAATAATAATCAATCTCCTCCCTCTGAATACCAGAGCGCTGAACCATGGATAGACGCACCGAGTAAAGAGGAAGTGGAAATGGCGATAGGAAAATTAAAACGGTATAAAGCTGCAGGAAATGATAATATCACGAGTGAATTAATCAAAGCGTGTGGAGAAGCGGGCGTTTCCAAATTACATGTTTTAGTTAAAAAGATCTGGGAAAATGAAAAAATTGCCCGAAGAATGGAAAGAATCAATACTTATTCCGATTCACAAAAAAGGACCGAGGACGGATTGTAACAACTATCGTGGGATCTCTCTTCTCCCAGTATGCTATAAAATATTCTCGTCAATACTAACTAGCCGAATCACGGAATACGCTGAGGAAATTATCGGAGACTACCAATGTGGTTTTAGGCGGAATCGCTCGACTATTGATCAAATATTTTCCTTACGTCAAATATTAGAGAAGAAGCTGGAATACAACGGTGTAGTCCATCAACTTTATATAGATTTTAAAAAGGCTTATGATTCCATAGACCGTCAGAAGCTATACAACATCATGATTGAACAGGGGATACCTAAAAAGTTAGTAAACCTAGTACAGATGTGTTTGTCAGAAACATTTCATAAAGTTAGAATCAATAATTACTCCGAGAGATATGAGGTGCGATCGGGTTTGAAACAGGGTGACTCCCTTTCACCTGTTTTGTTTAATATAGCCTTAGAGTATGTCATAGAAAAGGTGATGTGTACCGAGAAAGGCTTAAATATGGGTGACAAGATTCCGGTTTTGGGGTATGCCGATGATTTGGTACTACTAGGTGAAGACACGGAAACCATACAACTAAATACAAGTGTGTTAAATAAAAACCGGTAAACAAATAGGACTCGAATTAAATACCGATAAGACGAAATATATGATTAGTTGCAGAAATGGTGGCGATCTTGATGATATTAATATTTCAGGTCATACTTTTGAACACGTAGAGAAATTCAAGTATTTAGGTTCAATGATAACAAGAAAAAATGAAATCCAGGAAGAAATAAAGTCCCGGTTAAAGGTGGGAAATGCGTGTTATTATTCAGTTGCTAAATTACATAGCTCGCGACTTCTGTCTAAAAACTTAAAGGTTAGAATTTATAAAACTATTATTCTTCCAACGGTTCTTTACGGATGCGAAACGTGGCCGCTTACTTTGAAGGATGAACAACGGCTTAAGGTTTTCGAGAATAAGGTACTGCGTAAAATATTTGGTCCGAAGAGAGATGAGGCCACTGAGGAGTTTAGAAGGTTGCACAACGCGAATTGCGGAGTTTGTACCCTGCGAATATAATTGAGTTGATAACATCGCGGAGACTCAAATGGGCGCGTAAAGTTGTTGGGCTTAGTGAGGAACGGATTCCGAGAAAGTTGGTATTCGCTGAACCGACTGGTAGGCGTCCGAAGGGTAGGCCGAAGCGTCGATGGGAGGATTGCATTAAGGCTGATCTCGGGGGCTTGGGCTTGGCCGGTGAACATTGGACGAGTCTATGCAGGCGAAGTTTGGTGGTATCGGCATCGAACCTTCGGGTTCGGTAAGCCTATTATTATTATTATTAGTGTATTAAATTAGTACGGCGGAAGGACGGGGTTTTTATTTGTTATTTAGAACCTACCATATACCATATATACCTTAGGGTAGTTTTTTCTTCTTCTTGGTCGATTACTAAGATATATTTAAATTAACAGCTCCCAGGGCCTACTTTTTATTAAACATTACATCAACTTCATTGTGAACCCATTTCCGGTGCCGAAACAGACTAAACCACACACGGCCGCCAGGTTTTTCATCAATATTTGGGTACCGACTTTATAGAGGCTAGGTGTGCTTCAAGAGGATCTCTAAACCCTAGGTAAATAACTCTTATATAAATAAATAGTTTTGCCTGAGCCGGGATTGGAACATGTGAACAGGAGAACAGTAGACTAGTGCTCTATCCACTGGAACGCACCACTTTCACCAACCTTTATAATTTAAAAAAGCTGCAAATCATTACACAATGGTTTATTATTAGTTCTATATAAAGGTATATCAGTTTATATAGCTATTAAAATTTTCGATTTTTCTCTTTGTTCGATAATATCCGAATTTTGGTGGACTTACATCTCTTATTATTTGTGACTTAAATATGTAGATTAACTTTTTTTTTTTCTTTCTATTTTCGCGCTTACTGAATCTAAAACTCTCTACGTATTTTTCTCTATCTTAAAGTGAAACTGAGTCATGGGCGGATTCATGAATAAAATTTCGATTTTTTTTTTTTTTTTGTTTGTTTAACGCGCTTTACTGATTCTAAAATTTAATGTATGTTTCAAAAATATCTCTGTGTTGGGCGATTTATGCATAAAGTTTCAATTTTCTTTTATTGATAACAGATATATTTTTTCGTTATTCGGATTCTCTTATCTTAGAACGTAAGCCTTTATATTTTATAGGGGAAAGGAGGTAATTTTTTTTTTTTTGTCGATCATAAAGCTTCATCATTAATAATAATAAACCTAAAATAACCGAAACAGTGACCGCTACAATCATCAAGAGTAATTCAAGGTTTTCTCTGAGATTTCGGTGTGTAATTTCAAGCCAGATAATATAAATGACCCCCGAATGCCGACTGATACAAACGCAGAGCAGTACTCCCGCGACTATCGATCGGGCAGAGATCGGATAGGATTGCTGACCCCAGAAATAGCGGGGGGGGGGTGTTAATTATTCCGACCCCGAATCAGGCCATTTACTGTTCCGCTCTAATTGTAAATAACATGTTAATCCTGAATCCTAAATCCTCTATTTGCTGAGGCATCGCCCACAGTAAGCTTGTGTTTCTACTCATCATTATCGTCATTATGCGTTGTTCTGGCCGAGGGTTTTAGCGCGCTGGTCCGATATTTACGGCGGCTGGTTTGCAAAGGTAGGCGGAACCTAATTCGGAAATGGTCAGTGTGAAAAACCTTTGAAGGACCTAGGGCCTTGGGTTGAGAACATGTTAGAAATCGTGACGGTGGTTCGGCTTGTTTAGTCGTTCAACGCCATTCTTCGTGTAACAAGTACGCTAAATATAAACTTGAGCGGGGATCACTTGTAGCTGGGTGGCTAGCGTAACAGCCTCCCATGCTAAAAGTCACGGGTTCGAACCCGCAGTTGGTCCTAGGATTTTTTAATGGGAGTAAAAAATCCTTAGTTACGCCGTCCTTCGGAGGGGACGTTAAAAGGTGGTCCCGAGCCTGTGCGATGTCAGGTACTCGTTAAAGATTCCTATCCTAATAAAACCTGGATAGGCAAAATTTAGGACTCCCACTGTAGCATCGTCCGATTAGCCATAGTAGCATAAAGTGACATTAAACAAATATCAAACATATCAGAAAAACTTGAGCGAGTGCACTTAAAACCATATCCTGTCTTATCATAGTAACGATATCGTAAAAGAAGAAAAGTTAGCTTTAAAGAGAAGGCGAAGATGTAAATATAAATCAGACCTAAATCTAAATTATAATCTGTAAGCTTTCTCTTTTGTTCAAACACCCCAATATTTAGATCCATTGGTTTCCATTCATTCAATTTAATATGCAGTCCGCCAGTTCTAGCTACCACTTGGTCTAGGCAGCATCATTCTTCGCAATGTGGGTGACACATAACCAGCCACATTATAGATGTTATAGCAGTCCTAGACATTGTATATATTGGTTTAATTAAGGTGATAAACTTAAACGATGTCTAAAATCGCACAGACTCTGGCCCAACAGTTTAAACCCCTTTTGTTTTTTTTAGTTCCTTAAAAAAAAAAAGAATCAACCCCAGGGCCGACCGGGTTCGATCCTGCGTTCTTGGGAATAGAAGGCTCTTCTGCTAGACAATAGAGGAGTACAAGGAGGTAATTAGGCCGAGAAGACGGTTAGCCGTCGGGTTGTTTGGACGCACACTTTATAGAGCCTGAGTGTGCCCCTATCTGAGAGTCGCCCCAAGCCTGAAATAACAAAATACATTGTTACAATGCGGCTTTAGGATAGAACCTGGAGTGAACAAAACGGTAAAGTTTGAATATAAGACATAAATAAATACAATTTGGAATCTAATGCTGACTTGAATGTTAAAAGTGCTTTACTACAATCTCTGACATATAATAAGTCGTGGTCATGTTTTGTCTGAGTTTTTTTTAAGTCTTAATGTGATTTGGTAGTTTAAGGATGTGTAAGTCTCTACGAAATACTATTCGCTGCTTGTTTATTCCATTAAACGTCTCTTTATCTTACTATGGCTATTCGGCCCCTTATGTTATTCGGACAGTATTACTAAGTTGGAGTTCCAAAATGTGTCTATTTAGGTTTAATTAGGGCAGGGGCTTTTAACGACTTATGTTACTTTATGCTCTTTAAACATGAGAAAATAGCACATGAAGCTCTTTCCAATAACTAAACATAAAACTAGATAAATAAACCATTAATTGAGTATTTTTTCCCCTTGGTAATTCTGACTTCTTGGTCCGAAACTTATAATGCTCCTCATTAGGATTTTTACGGGACTCTTCGAAACGATTGGCCTATAATTGTTTGTGCATTTAAAACGATTACTGGCAAAGTCTAGACATTTAGGAAACATTTGATATGGCCACCTGAGGGGTAGTGTACCATAAAATAAAGGAAAATAAATAAATATGCGGTAAGTGATAAGTGAAAGTATAAAAACATCGTCACTGTCATTCTATACTACGTTAGCTTGACATTAATATCCGGCTTTGAGCCGCTCGCTATCCTCTAAGCCGACAGCTACCACTGCCACGACAGTTACTATCAAGGAGGGACTAATGGGAGAGGAGAGCCACATCTGTTATTGATGCGGGTATTAAGGAAGTGCTCGTCCAGAGCTGTTTATTATTAACGGCGAGGTCCTGGATCCGGAGCAGGTCTGGTCGCATCGCTGGGGGATTAGTCGGGGTCTGGGAGTGTGAGTGAGTCAGCGGATCGGGCTGTAAGTTGGCGCGGCGCGGAGCGGTGTGAGGAGGCTCCCGGAATAGGCTTTGTCAGGAGTGGCATCTCCATACCTGTGCCAATAGTGGAAGCTCACCGGGCATATATCTTAGTCTAACAATAGGCTCTTCTAATGCAGCCGATGGGTGCTTGGCATTTAGGGGCGAGTCGATCCGGGCGTTTTATGATCTCATTTAGAGTAAAGGTGTTCCCAGCCATAAAGGAGGACACTTATCCAGTCTTGAGAGCCAAAATAGATCTCTTCTCACACTTTATAAAAGGTTCATTCTAAAACTAGATTTACAAGATTGGTTGTAAACGTCAGTTCGGCACGAAATAGCAAAACTGCTGCAAAGTACATTATTACACAATGGTTTTCTATTTCCAAATAACCATCAAGTAAATAGTGTAGCTATGCACTTATATAAATATAGTAAGGAATTGCATTGGAACCGATAATTCGAATTTGGAATGAAAACGCAAGTTTTAGGATCCCCGAAGTCCAAACGACCAAGTACCGTATATATAGATCTTTATGCCTATATGATTAAGAAACAAATAACCATTTCAAGCTGTTAGTATTCTAAGAAATGAGTAATCATATAGAATCTTATAACTAAATGCTGGAGAAACCAACAGACATTTTATTTTGGCAATTTTTTTTCTCGGCACACAGGAACATTAGTACTGTAATATATGATATATTGTATAATAAATGGAGAGTGAGAAAAACGACAATGTTATGCCATTGTTACAGATAATAAATTATTTCTCTTCTTAGCCAATTTAATATTATATATATGTATATGTTTCTGTTGTTCTCAGGTTTCAGTCAATGAATAAACAATTTTATCTATGCGAAGTTTCGAGAATTTATTGTTCTCATAATCATGCCTTAACAACGGAAAAACAGAACATTAATATTATTATACAATAATTAATATATGATGTTATTGTTAGAGATATAGAAAAAAATACATTGAACAATGTATGATATTGAAAATATCTATGTACCTACTGTATGAATAATCATACAGTGATACATAGATATTTTAAATTAGATAATAGATAAATCAACAGTCGAGAACTGATCAAACAATATATATAATCACCAATCACGCGTGAACGGCTTGACTGATTTCGCTAATTCTTTTTTTGTTGCGTTTATAACAGGCACGGAAGATGGAAAGAGAAAAATTAAATGGTAGTTAGGATAATAATCTCTCTATCTATATGTCTAAAAATTAATACCTTCTCCCCTTGGACATAGCATGAGGCTGGAACGATTTTGTTAATTGAGACGTTGATTTCCAAAAGGTACTATATCCACTTTAGAAAAATTTACAGGAAACGCAAAAATCTGTCATTTATTTATTATTGGACCAATTTACGTGATTATTTTTTTATTAAAATTAAAAGTTGATTTTCAAGTGTGTTGCCAACTCATTTTTCCAAAATATTGCACTTTTCCGATGATTTTAAACAATATAATATGGATATAGGACTTTTTGGAACGAAACATGGATATAGTACTTTTTGGAAAGAATTAAAAGGGATATAGTACTTTTTGGAAGAATATAACGTGTGATAAGTTGGTAACAGTCACTATAACCTTCCTGATACAACATTACCGATAACTAACGTCTCTATATTGTTAATTACTAATTTTTGTATATTTCCTTATTCTCCCTCAGAGAAATATCTTTCTTTGTTGTTTAATTACATTGATCATCTATTCTTCATAAAGAAAGTAAATGTTCAAAGGACAATTTATCTATTTACGGCACTATAATAAGAAAGTATGTAATTATGAAGTTTGTTTTGAACTTGTATTTACTATTTGTGTGAATTTAGCAAATTTAACTATATTATTAACGACGTGTAAACAATATTTAACCATAGATACTGATAAATAATAACTTTTGAGCTTTTATTTAACATAAAAAAAACGACTACTAAGTTAGATCAGGCTTTTCTTCTCATATTTAGCAAGTTCGTGGAATGCTAATTCCAACTATATGCTGCATCAAATACCATTATTCTATTAAAATGTGAGTTTCTGAAAAAATTTAAACCAAATTTATGTTGCTGCATGAAGAAATACTATGAAAAAACGTAATTTAATTGACAACCTAAAAGAAACAAAGCGACACTATCAAGTTGTTTCAAATAGCCTAAAAACTGATTATTAGGGTAAAATCAGTGTTCAAAATGATAGCGGTGATTCTAAATGAACCAATAAAAATGCATAAAATGATGAAAACAATAAATTAATGGTGATATGTCGAGGGATTAGGTGCTTCTGCCGTATAGTAGGAAATATAGTACCTTTTGGAAGGAAAGGTTATATCTGTTTACAGAGGATATAGTACCTTTTGGAACGAAACATGGATATAGTACCTTTTGGAATGAAATAAGATGTGTATTTAGTACCTTTTGGAATGAAATGCAATTTTTAATTACTTTTTTAAAGGATTTTTATGTTTTTTAGATAAAATTTGATGACGAATTTAAATAAAACTAAGCCATTAGATTATAAATATGTGAAAATATCAACTTTGAAAAAAATGTCCTATAGTACCTTTTGGAAATCAACGTCTCAATTCTCGCGGTACAATATAATATAACAGCATTCTAATCAATCTAATAAAAGAGAGTTTTTGCTTTAGTTCATTAGAATCAACAGTTTCGATGGTCCTAACCTGTACAGGAAGTACAATCCATATATATTGTCCCCTGTGATATAACTCTCTACATAGTGACGCAGCGATAATAGATATTGCCCGAGTACATCTTCCTCCACAGAGATAAGTTTTTTCCTAAGCCCACGTAGCCTGGGAATGACGGTCACACGTGTTCATCGGAGCTTTTTTCTCGAAGCGATCTCTTGATGAAGGCAGCAACACATGTCGCACGTCGTCACCAAGACTCTATGTCTTGATAACTAGGGGCTTAAAAAGTCCACAACTGGTCTTCATCTAGTCTATCCAGTTCTCACGATGTTGTGGAGGCCTAAGGTGCAGGTGGAGGATCTAGTTGAAGAATGAGGAAAGTCTGTTCGGAGGCGGATTAAACCTGGTTCAGCTTCGAAGGATCGAGATTAACTTCGGCGGGGCCTCAACCTCTCTCTAGGGCTCCATCGCGAGGGAAAGAGGATTAGACTATCATCTAACTAGCCCTCCAGGTAATTTGAAGTGCTCATTTTATGGAAGAAAATATATTTACATTATCTAAAATGTTTAAAATACCACAGTTTATAAACATGATTTCCTCTTTAACCAGAGTTAGTTTTAAAAAATATACTTCATTTTTATCACTATCTATTTTAAGGGCGTTTCAGCTGTAGGGATACGTTCATACTTTATCAACGCAAATAGAGAAACAAGAAGTAAATAATGAGAAAAATATATTTTGAGCAAAACGCTGCATCCACTTATTCTCGTTGTTAAAATCGAATTTCAAAAAAAGTTTAATAAATTCCACGGAAACATTTATTTGCATTGAGGATGTATAGTCGACTGTAGAAACTATTATTGGTGAAATAGTCAGGAATCAGTCATTTTTTGAAAAGTTTTTAATTTTGCCAACGTTTCGGCCCAAGCTTGTGAGCCATCATCAGGGTATTAACATGGACATGGCTCACAAGCTTGAGCCGAAACATTGGCAAAATTAAAAACTTTTCAAAAAATGACTGATTCCTGACTATTCCACCTATAATAATTTATTTTCAGTTACAAGATGAAAATGTTTTCTCCTTTCGTTGGTAATATAATCTCATATATTTACCCATTTTTTATGAATGAAGTTTTTTATTTTTCTGTAACCTTTAAATTATTCAGAAGAAGGAAATATACATCTCTCATGCTATTTTTATTTCAGTAAATGGGTTTTAAACATAAAAATAGTTTTTATTTTTACTGCTATATTTGTGGTCGAATTAAAAACGTTCACGGTCGCAATACTTTCTCTTTTTATGTATAGTTTAGTGAGAGTAACAGTATGTAAATAAATACTAAATATTTCATGTATAGCTATGTCAAAGTAAAAAAATAATTAATTATTACACTAGATATGGCAACTTATATTTGTGCGCAAACGATTTAGTCTAAATTTTATGCCTTCGTCACTGATAGAGTCTGAAAAAAAACTAATGAGAGTCTTCAGATTAAAGAAAAAAAATTAGACCGAAACGTTGGCACCGAAATATAATAAGCTTTTCTTATTGTAGTCATTTTTTTCTGACCACACGACGTTTAAAATCACCTGTTGCATTACTGCCTTCTATGCCCAAGGGTTCAAACCAACCCAAGGATTTTTTGGGGGGGAGAGAAAAATCCTTTACAGGGCACTTAAAAATGCGGTCCCGAGACAGTGCGTTGTGAGGTACTCGTTAAATATCCCTATCTTAATTAAACCTGGATAGGCAAAATTTAGGACTCTAGTCTGTAGCATCGTCCGATTAGCCAGATCAAGATTAACTGACGTTTAAAATATCTGTGGCGGTCGTGAAAAACTGGATAAAAAATGAGTCAACTCCAAATCGGCAAACGGAAAGTGCTACTTTATGCGATGCATTTTCTCAATTTTTAGGATTTTCTCAAAAACAGCTCTAACGATTTCGATTAAACTCGCTACATTGATATAAGATTTAATGGGCTTTAGTTTCATGTTGGTTTCATTCTGATTGAAATAGTCTGTCGGGGCTTAATAGTACCTTTAATTTTATATATTCTTAAATATTAACCATATCATCTTATTAGCATTGATAAAAAACGGTCAAATATACATGTTGAATAAATTTTATTAATAACTAAGGAAGGAAACAAATTTAATAGTAATATTTTTTAGTATTTATTCCAACTTGTATTTATGTTTATTTAATTTTTTTATCAACCTGTAAGATTTGTCAATTAATGTATTTTACAATATTCCATTATTATTTTTTCCACCCTGTTATCTTTGGATACCTTAAACAGAATTAGGGATAATTAAGTTGGGAGGTACAGTCAGTTTTTCTCCATATACATCTTCCATCACTGTTCTTACTATTATATAGGTGATATTTCAAGAATTAAATTAGAATTTTTCATCCTGTATCATTATTGTAATCATAAGTTAAATTTCATTGATTCTTTGTATGGTAGTATTATGAATTTTAGTCATTGTTGTCAGACCCTGTCCATAAACCAGTACGTATTTTCCATTCTACCTTTTCCTACGTATTTTCCATCCTACCTACCCCCCATCTACCAAACAGTACCTTGTTTCCATTCTCCCACCATGCGGTACGTATCTCCACTCTACTTCATATTTTTATATTTCATATTTCATGTAAATTATTGATACCTGTGTAAATTTTGTTTAGTGAACATTTTTATTTTTTCTGTATAACACTTTCATTATTGTAATAAGGTCATTGTATTTTAATTAAGTTTTTTTTTACATATACAGTTCTTCTGTTATTTTCTAATACCGACGTTCTCTAGCTAAATAGGTTATATAATATTGTATGTAATGTCATTGAAATTATATTCTTTTGTATCTTTTTAGCCCTGATGATGACCCACAAAGGGGGTCGAAACGTTGGCAAACAATAAAATAGTTGAAACTATTTAGTTGTATCATTTAATGACCGCCACCCGGACTAATTCCTTCCAGTAATTCTCAACGGTCAACTAATTACATCCACAATTTTCAAATTATAGTTACATAAAATAATTAGAACACATCGATACTTCGATGGTGAAACAAGACTACATGCGATTCCATCTCTTTTTTCCCAACTTAACTGTGATTGTAAGAATTGAAAAATAACAAATTAATTTGATACACCATTTCAGGAGGCAATGGCATCTTTATTCGAAACAATTCTTTCCAATTCTGCTTTTCCTTTTATGTGTGCGTGCGTGTTTGCGGGTGAGTGTGTGTGTAAGAGAGAGAGAGATGGAGTATTGTATTGTTCCTCTGGCGGAGCTGATAACGAAATTTATCGGCTCCTGTTAAGGCGGTTAGATCTTAAGTTTCAGTTCCTTTAAGTTGCTTCAGATCCTTCCTCTTCTAGTTCCTTTACTTCTTCCACTCTTGGAGAACTTACCCTAACTTGCTAACAATTTCCAGCCATCCTATTTACAAGATTCCACCTCGCCACACCTGAGGAACCATCCGCAGGTCGTTTTCAATTCCTTTAGTTCTCTGTCTTTGATTGAGTCTTGAATTGGAAACCAGAACTACAATTCAATCGAATAATAAGGTAAATAATATGATTTTTTTTTCACAATTTTTTCTGCATCTTCAAAAAAAAAAAAAAATCTGGTGAAGGTAATCAACGACTTTCATTTACCTCGGTTGTTTAAATCAAACATATTAAATGATATTAGAGTTGTAAAAACTTGAATGAACTATATTCCATTTTGTTGGAAACATATTTTTAATATTAAATAATATCTGTGGCGGTCGTGAATTAGTCAAAAATGAAGTCAAAATTTTACATTTTACAGGTGAGCGACTGAAACTTTACGTTTTACCCAAAATAGAGTTATAACATACAGCTTTCTTTCCACCTGTAATATCTTCCACCAAGAAATTTCTTTAACCAATTTAACACTACGTGGGAGACGGTCTGAGGGAGCGATACCTGGAGTTAATTCATTTTTGATAGAACTCGAGCTATCCAGTTTTTCACGACCGCCACTGATATAACAACATAAAATTTGTACGTAAGATAATAATTTACGTTTAAGCCCGGTCCACCCACAGCATGTGTAAGATAACATTATTTTCTAAAATATTTAGCTTCCCAACGATATGGCTATATTACAGTTCTTTTTTACTATTAAATATTTTTCCTCCCTTAGTTATAAAATTCATTCAACTTGTAGATTTGGCCGTTATTACTTTCACTTACTATATAAAGTAAGGGAAAGTATTGCGATCGTGAAAATTTTCGAATTCCAGTTTTCAACGGAAATAGAGATTTAAGTGTCCCCTGAGTCTAAATAACCAAGTCCCGCAAAAAGGTCTGTGTGTGGTAACTCTCGGGCGGAAACGGTAAGTCCTATGAAACTGAAATTTCATATTTAAGACAACTATACATCCGAGACGTTACAAAACCTTTTCCATAAAAAAGAGCTTACTAGAAGAGCCACTTCATACATACTATGCATTTTGCACCTTTTTTCGATTTTGATTAAACTCGCTATATCGATGTAAAATTAAATGGGCTTTAATATCGTGTAGGTTTTATTTGGATAAAAATGATCTGACAGGGCATAAATGCCGATATTTTAAATTTTCTTCCCCTAAAGTACCTTTAATTTTGTAGATTCAATAATAATAACTAGCTTATCTTGTTAACGCTGATGAAAACAGGTAAATATATAAATTAAATAAATTCGATACCCAACTAAAGGAGAAAACAGAAAAAATATGTTTTTAATGCAATTTTTCGTTTTTGAACATTAGAGCAGTAATATACATGTATGAAACACCGTTGGAAAGCTAAGGATTTTAGAAAAAAATATGATCTCATACACAAGATTTTAAAAGTTAATAGAGAGTGATGAAATGAACATAAAACTAACTGATTATTTTAGATAATAATATAATAGATTTTTTAATAAAACACTTGTTTCTATATAAATTAAATTTAATTAATTCCTTAATAGTTTCACGGATTTTTATCTCTAACTGTTTTTGAAAATTCTTTCATTGATTTCAAAAATGGAGGTAAGTGAAAGTCGTGTGTTGCCCGCACCAGATTTTTTTTCTGTTTATCGCGCTTTGCTGATTCTGAAAATCTATGCATTTTTTTCCCCATCTTCAAAAATATACGAGTACTGGGCGTATTTTTGGGTGAACTTTCAATGTTGTTCATTTTCCGTTTTTCTGGGTAGTTTCTTCATAAGCCTTATCACGCCCTTTATTATTATTAAACACTTTTACTTGTTGTATTTACGTTATATACAGTTGTGAAATTCAATAAAATATAAATAAAAAAGTTCATTATTGAAAATATGCGGTGGTCCAAGTTCATTCTACATAATCGCTAATAAAATGTAATGTCCATTCAGAGAGGACAACCCAATGCAAGGGGTTATGGGGAAAAGGTTTTTTTTTATGGACTATATAGGTTTAATTTTGAAAATAAGAAACTGAAATATGATTAGAAGTTATACGAGCTCAACGTAGATCCATTAAAGCACTGATTGGATTCCATGTTCTAGATCGAATGAAGATTGGCAAGCTGGCGGTAGGTAGTGTTATAGCCAGAGCGGACAAAGCCTCCAGGACATGGCCACATTCCTCAAGAGGTATTGCCAAGCCCAGGAGGAAGGCACTTGGGGGACAAATTATAGCGAGGGTGGAGATGGGATATTGTTGGCAGGGTAATAATGTCTTCTTCGGGGGTCTAATAGATTGATTAGGGGTCTTGGTGTGGAGTGTGGGGTGTACCAACTTGGCATTTCTGGAGAGTCAGCCATACCTTTAAGGTATTGCTTTATTGCATTGCTTAGCAATCCACCCCTCCAATCTTTTCAAAATTTAAAGTATTATGTCCGCTTTATAAATCATATTAATGAACAATTTTATTCGACAGAGAATTTACAAAACAAAAAAAGAATCATTGAAGTAGGTTACGAAATATCGGAGATATAGCGTTTCGAACTTAAAAGTGTGATTAGCCATTTTCGAATAGGTATTTCAAAGAAATAGGACTCGAATTAAATACCGATAAGACGAAATATATGCTTAGCAGCAGAAACGGTGGCGATCGTGGTGATTTTGATATATGAGGACATACTTTTGAACACGTAGAGAAATTCAAGTATTTAGGTTCAATGATAACAAGAAAAAATGAAATCCAGGAAGAAATAAAGTCCCGGTTAAAGGTGGGAAATGCGTGTTATTATTCAGTTGCTGAATTACTTAGCTCTCGGCTTCTGTCTAAAAACATAAAGGACAGAATTTATAAAACTATTATTCTTCCGACGGTTCTTTATGGATGTGAAACGTGGCCACTAACTTTGAAAAATGACCAGCGGCTTAAGGTTTTCGAAAATAAGGTACTGCGAAAATATTTGGTCCGAAGAGAGATGAGGCAACTGGGGAGTTTAGAAGGTTGCACGACGCGGAATTCCGGGGATACAATTGAATCGATAGCATCACGGAGACTCAAATGGGCGAGTAAAGTTGTTGGGCTCGGTGAGGAACGGATTCCGAGAAAGTTGGTTTTCGCTAATCCGACTGGTAGGCGTCCGAAAGGTAGGCCGAAACGTCGATGGGAGGATTGCGTTAAGGCTGATCTTGGGGACTTGTGCTTGAGCGGTGAGCATTGGACTAGTTTGTGTATGCGGAATTTGGTAGTATCGGCATCGAACCTTCGGGTTCGGTAAGTCTATTTCTATTTATTTATAAATTGACAGTGTTGCTAGTTCTTCTTTCTTAAGTTCTTTGATTAATTCATTGTTATATATATATGTAGATATATATATATATATATATATATATATATTTTTTTTTTTTTTCCTTTCTTAACCATAATTTAGTAGTTTCATGTTTTACTAAAATATTTTCCTTTTACTGTATCTAAATACGTTTTAAGAATGTATTTTTTGTTCATATATTATTTTATTAAGGTGCTATCAGAGATTTGCTATTCCTCTTGATGGTGGAGATAACTATAAGTTAATTGTTTGCGCAACTATATAAATGTTAATACCATTATAGTATATAATAATTAGGATATAATAAACCATTGTATAATTGTCTGCACCTCTTTTCAACTTATACATTAACATGGTGTAATGTATTGAGGATACTGAGGGGAGTTCATAATTAAATAATTTTAATATTAAACGATTAATGATAACGAACCTTTGTCGGCAAAACATCAAAAGGTGTTTACCTAGCCCCCTAGATTTCCCATCGGTATGGGCTCCCCAGCGGTACCAGAAACCTCTGGTAGTTTCCCCCCAGCGGCGGCCAACAAGAATATTAAGATTGGTGGAAAGATAAGAATAATAGCACAAAGGCTACACCGCCAACCGGGGGACTTCCCATCTCGGCCCACCCGAGGTGACGAGAATGAGAGAGAAGAACCGAAGAGTTAGTCAAGTTTTATCCTCAAGAAGAGTGAGTCGGGTTTCCATCTACAAGAAGAGGAGGTGGCCGTCGGGGTTCTGAGAGCAGCTGGAGGATGATGACGAGAAAAGGGACACAAGACTGATTTCACCTTCGCCAGCCGGTTGAGGGTTTCAAAGGTATATTGTTATTTGTAATATTGTATGGCAAAGGTACTAGAGAAAATGTCCCTCAGTATTCTCAATCAAAGTTCTAGGCAATGTGTTGATATAATTTATATGTGTTAGTGAATAATTATAATAACGTATTAATTGAATCTGGTTTACTTAAATCTTACCCTGCATGCCACCTCTTGGATTGGTAAACACGATACCTTTGGAAAGGAGATCCATGGTATCATTAAATATAGTTTATATATTGACTAAATATGTCAAGTAAGCTAGTTTTTGATGGTAACGCTGCCTTAGAAAAGCAGCCGATCAAAAACATAGCAATGATACTATCGATTTACACTCGATTTGAGTATTTTTATTCTTAAACTTCTCCTTATAATGAATCCATTATTATGAAACTAAATACCGATAAAATCTTAAGAGCTAGAAAATAATCGATACACAAAACACATTTTAATTAATGGTAGTAGAAACTATTCAAATAATGAATGTAACATAATTCGGCTTACACGAACAAAATATAAATTACTGTTGAGAAAAGGTGTTCTTGCGAAAAAGCTGTTCTTCATTCCCAGTCACCAACCAGAGTATTAGCTGGCTTCTGAACTTCATAGCCTGAACAGATGCCATCATTTCCAGTGTTAATTATTTATTCATTTTGTTTATTTGTTAATTTATTTAACGTCACTTTATGCAGCTGAGGCTAATCTTTCGATGATACAGTGCTAGTCCTAAATATTGCCAATCCAAATTTAATTCGGATATGGATTTCTAACAAGTACATAACATCGCGTAGACCCGGGACCAGCTTTTTTACGTCCCCTCCGGAGGACGGCATAACTAATGATCCTATACTCCCGTTTTTACTCCCATTACAAATCCTAGGGATTGAACTCGCGACCTCATACCGCAGGTAACCCTATATATATATATAAAAAAAAGTTGTAAAAAAATTAAATTTAAAAATATTTGCATTTAAAATAAGTAAAGTGTATAAACTTTGACCTGACTGGATGGAATTACTCTGTGTGGCTGTAGCAACCAGAAGCAGCAAAAATCAAGCTTACCTGGGAACAAAAGAAAACATGAATTAACTCTGACTATCATATATAAGTCCTGTCATATATTCTTTAAAATGTATTGATCCATAGTGATTCACAACTATATTAAATAAATACGAATATATAATCTGAAATATGAATACGTGAAACTGAAATATCGAGTGAAAGGACAAGACAAAAAAAAAAATAAAATAAAATAAATATTTTAAGTAATTAGGTCTCGAGACCAACTTCTTTTCAATCACCTCCAAGAATTATCAAGAATATTTAAGGTTTTGAAAGTGAAATAGTTGTTGTTCTAATCTTAATATTCTCACAAGGAGTTACTTGTCGTTTCAGTTTTCTGTGAGGATTCTAGGATTAATAGGTAATATGTAACTAAACAAGTTTTTCGTTAGGTTTATTATTTTCAATAATGACTAACACAAAACAAAATTGACCTCCCATCCCAAAATAGGAGGTTTCACAACTCAAGAAAAATATACTTCATAAATTAAATAAAGAGAAATCCGTCCATTGACCAAATGATTTAATAACAGATTTATTGAAATTTACAACTGTACTAGAAAAAAATACAACAGGTAAATATGATATAAGAAAAATGACATGAAAAAGCCTTGTAGAAGAACTACCCAATGGTAGCACCAAAGGTCTCGGGGCCATCTCCTTTTCCGACGCCTCGGAAGATTGTCGGGAATTGAAGAGGAAGAAAGGATTGAAACTAGAGGATTAGGGTGGAAATGGAGTTTGTCATGAAATGAATGGTATCTAGATCAGGCCAAATCAGCAACATGCGGAATATTAAGGTCTTTGTGGATCAGTTTATTAGTTACAAAATAAGGAGCATTGAGGATTTTACGAAGGATTTTGGATTGTAGGGATTGGATACGGTTAGAATTTGATGGTTTAGTACAGCCCCAAAGCTCCACTCCGTAAGTCCATATCGGTCTTATGATAGTCACGTAGATGAGTCTTTTGTAGTTAAGTAGAAGATTAGAACGTTTGTCTAGTAAGTGTTGAAGTAGTCGAAAACGTCGAGCAGTTTCTTGTCGTTTCAGTCTTGTATGGGGGTACAGATGATTTTATACTATGAAATTGATATTTTATATAATACAATTATTCTATAAGTAGCAAATGAAAAAAAAAAATATTTTAACTCATGTTTGTAATTTTGTTTCATTACTTCCACTTTAATCTCATTTTTGGATTTAATAATGAACTTTCTTGATATGATAGTTAGCTATCAAGGGAGTAATTTGTAGACCTTTATCTTGTCACCCAACATGGCAGGTCAAAAAATAAAAAACCCGTATCTAAAAAATTTTTTTTTTATCCATAAGGTTTTCATGAATGATATAGAAAGTAACTAACTATAGAGTGTAGTTATGTAACGCGACAAATATTAGTCCTCACAAATCACTAATTTGTTGGAAAATCTGGGTTTAAAAATCAAATTAGCGACCGATGATTACATCTAGGAATCCATTGATCTGGGTGTTAATGGTTTTAGCTGGAGGTCAGAATGTGCTCAGCTAAATTCTTATTCCTCAATCAATAAAAACCCTCACTTATTGGAACGAAAAATAACCACCAGGTCTAAATGAAAACAATTATAAATTAAAAACAATATTTTTGAACTCACAGAAAACTAAGAAATTTACTGAAAAAATATTATTTTTCAACACTGGCCAAACAACCAGTGAAAAAAGAATTCTCAGTCATGTTAGTTTGGCCACTAAATCTCCATTTTCTCCCACCCTTTGGCGGATTTCGAACCCTCTGGATTATCCAGCTCTCTAAATACTTGGTATATTTTTGCGGAGCGGATCGATACGGGATTAGCCCGGTGATGGTGATGGTATATAGAAGGGACTTATAGGTACCTGTACCCCCACCCCGTTCTAATTGCAGAACCGTGTACCGAATGTACCTCACCGTACTCTAGTACAAAACTGTGTACCTCGGCCTCCTGCTCAACCTCTCTCGGTCCTGTATAATTAGCGAATCGATACATCTCCTTCCATATCCGCTACCATATTTGTCTAGGCTAAATAACATACCTTCCAGCGGCTTGTAGCAAAGGTGTGTGCACGAGTTTCGTAAATGTGGTCGAGCAGGGTGGACATCGTTAGTGGGAAGGGGAAAGGGTCTAGTGGTTCCAAAATGTAACTTATTTTACCTGATCAAGTAACATTCACTCTTAGACGAATATCCTGCCCGCCAGATTATTTCAACTCATTACCAATTCCTCCCTCAGATACAGTCCGGTACCTCGGCTTACTATTAGACAAAAGATTGACACGGAACCCACATACAAGACTTAAAAGGCAAGAACTCAACCGACGATTCGGACGGTTATACCGACTACTCAACAGAAAATCTGAACTTACAGTCGACAACAAATTATTAATATACAAGACAATACTAAAGCCTATCTGGACCAACAGACTTGAACTGTGGGGGACAGCTAAACGTTCTAACATCAAACGCATTCAATCCAAAGTCCTCCGAACAATAGTAAATGCTCCTTATTATGTCTCCAACTATACCTTGCACCACGACCTTAAAGATCCATTTATTTCAGGCCTAATTCCATCCAAATTTTCCAAATTCCACCAGAACCTCATTCACCATTCTAATCCTCTAGCTCAATCCCTATCCAGCTCCACTCATCCATACAACCCACCTAGAAGGTTGAAACGGCAGTGGCCCCGCGACCTTTTGTAAATATGTATATATTGGAGTTCTAGCTGGCTAGATTCTCCACTCAATGTGATTTATGTATGACGTTTATATAGTTATGAGTGATTTATAGACTTTGTTACCATTTGTTCATTCAATATTGTATATATATATTTTATTGTAATTCTATTTCTGTGTAAATATTGTATGAATGTAGTATGTATGTTATATTTCACCACTATCATTGATGTTTAAATTGTGACAGATTGTAATAATACTCAATAAAAATTGTTGTAGTTGATCTTACCTGCTAATTTCTCAATTATCAATATCATTATAGTCAATATATAATTAGGGATGGTTGGATCACATACAAATTTAAAGTACGTGCTTGGAGGTATTAGAGTCTCTAATCATTTCGTTATCTGCAATGCCTCATCATCTTTATGGAAGTAAAAAAAAAAAAAAAAAAAAAAAAAAAATTAGTAATGTATCCAACTTCTATGCAATCCACCTATAAACGTCAGGGCGAGGATAAGGGTCACTTGTGTTATATTTTACTGTCCCTCAGAGAAAAGGTAAAATTGTGAGTCTGTGCGATGTCAGGTGTAAGGTCGAAGATCCTGATCCTAATTAAGGGTCCACAGTGGCATTTAATGGCGTTTATAAAATAAACAAACAAGGCGATAACCCTGGTGGGAGACGTAATGGAAGATCACGGACAGAAAAAGTGGTGCAAGAGCTCAAACAAATTGGGAAGTTGAAGATTGAGGGCCTGAGGAAGCCATAAGGGAGTCTCAAGTTCTTGCAGGGCTTGTCGCGCCAGGATGAAAAAGATAAATAAACATTTAACATAAGCAAATAATCTCGGCCCCATTTCTTTCACTTAGCTGTATATCAAATATTGGGTTGTAAAATAGGAACGTTTTTCAATATTTCAATTTAATCCTCAAGTTTTCTCGGCCAATAATCTTTAAATATTCTAAAAAAAGGATTATTTAAGGTGAATTTATGCATCAGTTTCAACCAAGATTATTTATCTTTAAGTGGTATTTCGCTTGCCAAAAATGGAAAAGAATTTTTTTTTTGTCTTTTTTAATTATGCCTTCCCAATTCGACTTCCACCATAAGGGATTTGGCAGCCCAGTACCACTCCGACCTTTCGACAGTTCAACCCCTTCAGACCACTGTTAGCCTGGAAACATTAGAAATATTTTGCGGTCCGAAGACAAGACCCTCGAAGGATTGTAGAGCTAGAGATCTGCGAATATTTATCAGAGCAATAGGGTCAACTGGCTGATGCGGAAGATGATATTTTAAACAGAGACGGGAGAGCTGTTTGTCATGCAAATAGGAGATAATTGCTGGAGCGGGCGGGACTCGAACCCTCGTTAATGTAGCCACAGCCGAAGCAGAAGACCATTTGTCAGGATCATTGTCCCAGCTGGGCGCTCGCTCAATCAGCCACCATTTAGCCCTAATATGGTCCGGTATAGTCGATAAACGTCCCTCTAAATATTCGGCCGAACCTTCCTGTGATTACGTACTCTCTTCTGGAGGGCCAAAATCTGAGGATCATTTAATTATCATTTCGAAATCGGGATAATTCTGATCAATATAGTTTCAGGCAGATCGGAAATCACCACAGGACCTCGCAGGCTACTCATATTTTATTATTTTTATTTTATAACTATCCTTGTACAACTAAATTACTTTATGATTTGATACATTTGAATATCTACAAACGAAAATTGAATTCATGAACTCCAATAGTACTATCTAACCTCTATCACCTATAAAGGATCTTGGGCTCAGTACATATAGAGTATTCGTGTTCGTGTAGGGGTCACCTGTAGAATAGTTGTTTGCATAACAGCCTTCAATGTCCAAGGTAACGGGCTCCTAACAGCAAATGTGGCCCTCAAAGGGAGAAAAAAATTTTTGAAGGGAGTAAAAAATCCTCAGTTATTCCAAACATCAGAGGGCCCGTGAAAAGGTGGTCCCGAGCCTGTGCGATATCAGGCACTCGTTAAAGATCCCTATCCTAATTGAACATGGATATAGAAAATTCAGAACTCCCACCGTAATATCGTCCGATTAGCCACAGTAGCATAAAGTGACGTTAAATAAATAAACAATATGAATATTCGTACTGTTTCTATGGCAGCGGCCGTACAATTAAGTGATTTTGCTACATGGTCAGGTTTTATTCCCAATTTTGGGTACCCAATTTATAGATGCTGTGTATGCCCTAAGAGGATCTCCATACCTCAGGGTCGCTCCACTGCTGAAATAACAGAATAAATAATTCTGCCTCAGCCGCGAATTGAACCTGGGACACGTAGAACAGTAGACTAAAGCTTTATCTACTAGACGCCGTTCTCTCAAAATCACTACTTATCAAACGCCTATAAAAATACGGGATAGAGCTATGGGGCTCTGGTAAAACCTAAAACATCCAAATAATTCAGTCTTTCCAATCAAAATATTACGAAAAATCGTAGATGCACCATTTTATGTGACAAAGGAATTACTCCACATGGACTTAGACTTACTCACAGTTTTCCTTAATGCTACAGAGACTGCCTCACAAGGTGAAGCTAAACACTTTAATCCGTAGAACCCATCACGAACACTTTTGAGGCTACAGGTTTATCTACAGGCTACAGGTTTATCCTCGAATCATTAAGGACGAAGAACGAAGGATAGAGGAGGAAGGATACAGGAGAGAGAAGATGAAAGATGGTGGCCGGGGGCGGAGGACGGACGGCAAATATTTGAACTGCCGAGACCCAAAGGCCTCCTCGTAGCTCCTTATATATAATACTAAGCTCTTTTATCTTATCCAAAGAGCGCCCTTTTGTTTTTACTATTGTACCTACAAACCTTTTGTCCCTCACTCTTTCTATCTTATAGAAAATAAAGTGAAAGCCACCTTTGCTCTGTCCCTCTGAGCTCTTCCATTATCTCTCCACGGTATGGCATCTTGTGTGTGTGTGTGTGTGTGAGTAATAGCACTCCACTATTAACCTAGTTATAATAAATAAATTGTAACTTTATCATTTATTTAGGAGGCACATTACGGTCCATATCAGGTTGTTATAACCATAACATAACAGGTTTACAATTTAACACAAGATCCTCTCTCCTGGAACGATTTTCTCAAAATGGCTCATTTTCATTCTATTATGCAGTATTAATTTCATTCTCATAATCTAAAATTATCTTCTTCTAAAGTATCTTTTGATTTGAAAAAAAAAATTACCATATCACCTTGTTAACATTGATCAAATCGGGTATATATATAAGTTGAACGAAATCATTACCTCAAGTAAAGGGCAAAATAGCGAACATGGTTTTGTATGCCCTTTATTTGTATACACTATGACTGTGGAACGTAATGAAATGTGACAACTAGAGCAGAGAACTTAAATTGATAATGGAATATGATACTTTTAATTATTGTAATTATATTTTATCTATAACATATGTTTCCAACGAAACTGCACTTAAATTTATTTTAATAACTGAGGCAAGTGTAAACTAGTTTTGACCGTACCATTTTTGTTTATTATGAAATAAGCATCCATACGTTCTCTGTCGTTTTCGAACGGATGGGTTATCATTATCCGTTTAGTTCTAAGCTTAAAGAGGGTAATAAAAAAAACAAGAAAGGTTCACTAAGATTTGGGAGCCATAGGGAACCCTAAGTAAGGGCCATAAAAAGGACACAAATCAGAGCGGGGGGGGGGGGCGCTAAATTGCTCCAGCTGAAGGGCTATAATAAGAAAAGGGCTTCTTCTCTCTGTTCCTATCTCCTGGGCCACGATAGTTCTCCCTGAGGCATCGCCTCTACGTGTCTACCCTTCCTCTGCTTTTTTATACTGTACCCTCGGAGGCGAGAGGAGAGGCAAGTGAAAGTACGTGAAAGCGAGTGCTTGTAAGATTTCACGAAAGTAGCGGCAGAGGGGTTATATATATATATATATATATATATATATATATATATATATATATATATATATATATATATGTATGTATACGCTGGGCTATCCGTGAAAGAATAGTACTTCCAAGTGACAACTCAAAATTGAGGGTGATTCTATTGAAATAAATAAGTGGACTGTATATATTTAAAATAAATAAAATTAATGAAAGCAAACGACGAATCACAATACATTTAATACACTGAAACACATATAAACAAGATAAGAAACAAATTAACCTAATTAATTTATATAAGAAAAAATTAATCTAATTATAATTAAACAGCTGTAAGAAAATGTAGGAAACAAAATAAACCTAATTAAAATATTGTAAAAGTATAAGAAACAAACTAAACTTAATTAATGCTTAAAGATGTAAAAAAAAATAGTTATTAAATTAAACAGTTTCTTGAATAAGAATTAAGAAATTAAATGTTCCATTAATGGATAAAGATAGGTTATATTCACGTAAAGATGTCCAGTTGAGTGTTGAAGAAAACGACCGCAGGGCGGCTTGGACGAAGTTCTCTTAAGTGTTGAAAATGACCGCAAGGCGGCTTGGACGAAGTTTTCTTGGGTGTTGAAAATGACCGCAAGGCGGCTCTTCCAAGTTCCGAGGGGAACGATGAGAAGATGAAGAAATTCGTTTCCAAACGTTCAAACGTTGAGAGGAATCTTGGGTCTATATACGGCACATCTTCACCGCTCAGACGCTAGCTTAAGACTCGACTGGCACGAGGCAGTCCAAAAAAAATTGAAGTACAATCGTCTTCTGTCTTTCTCTTCTACTGCTCTCGTTTAAAAACTTATATATATATATATAAGTATATAAGTTTTTAAACGAGAGCAGTAGAAGAGAAAGACAGAAGACGATTGTACTTCAATTTTTTTTGGACTGCCTCGTGCCAGTCGAGTCTTAAGCTAGCGTCTGAGCGGTGAAGATGTGCCGTATATAGACCCAAGATTCCTCTCAACGTTTGAACGTTTGGAAACGAATTTCTTCATCTTCTCATCGTTCCCCTCGGAACTTGGAAGAGCCGCCTTGCGGTCATTTTCAACACTTAAGAGAACTTCGTCCAAGCCGCCCTGCGGTCGTTTTCTTCAACACTCAACTGGACATCTTTACGTGAATATAACCTATCTTTATCCATTAATGGAACATTTAATTTCTTAATTCTTATTCAATAAACTGTTTAATTTAATAACTATTTTTTTTACATCTTTAAGCATTAATTAAGTTTAGTTTGTTTCTTATACTTTTACAATATTTTAATTAGGTTTATTTTGTTTCATACATTTTCTTACAGCTGTTTAATTATAATTAGGTTAATTTTATCTTATATAAATTTATTAGGTTAATTTGTTTCTTATCATCCTTATATGTATTTCAGTGTATTAAATGTATTGTGATTCGTCGTTTGCTTTCATTAATTTTATTTATTTTAAATATATACAGTCCACTTATTTATTTCAATAGAACCACCCTCAATTTTGAGTTGTCACTTGGATGTACTATTGTTTCACGGATAGCCCAGCGTATACATACATATATATATATATATATATATATATATATATATATATATATATATATATATATATATATATATATAACCCCTCTGCCGCTACTTTCGTGAAATCTTACAAGCACTCGCTTTCACGTACTTTCACTTGCCTCTCCTCTCGCCTCCGAGGGTACAGTATAAAAAAGCAGAGGAAGGGTAGACACGTAGAGGCGATGCCTCAGGGAGAACTATCGTGGCCCAGGAGATAGGAACAGAGAGAAGAAGCCCTTTTCTTATTATAGCCCTTCAGCTGGAGCAATTTAGCGCCCCCCCCCCGCTCTGATTTGTGTCCTTTTTATGGCCCTTACTTAGGGTTCCCTATGGCTCCCAAATCTTAGTGAACCTTTCTTGTTTTTTTTATTACCCTCTTTAAGCTTAGAACTAAACGGATAATGATAACCCATCCGTTCGAAAACGACAGAGAACGTATGGATGCTTATTTCATAATAAACAAAAATGGTACGGTCAAAACTAGTTTACACTTGCCTCAGTTATTAAAATAAATTTAAGTGCAGTTTCGTTGGAAACATATGTTATAGATAAAATATAATTACAATAATTAAAAGTATCATATTCCATTATCAATTTAAGTTCTCTGCTCTAGTTGTCACATTTCATTACGTTCCACAGTCATAGTGTATACAAATAAAGGGCATACAAAACCATGTTCGCTATTTTGCCCTTTACTTGAGGTAATGATTTCGTTCAACTTATATATATACCCGATTTGATCAATGTTAACAAGGTGATATGGTAATTTTTTTTTTCAAATCAAAAGATACTTTAGAAGAAGATAATTTTAGATTATGAGAATAAAATTAATATTGCATAATTAGAATGAAAATGAGTCATTTTGAGAAAATCGTTGCAGGAGAGAGGATCTTGTGTTAAATTGTAAACCTGTTATGTTATGGTTATAACAACCTGATATGGACCGTAATGTGTCTCCTAAATAAATGATAAAGTTACAATTTATTTATTATAACTAGGTTAATAGTGGAGTGCTATTACTCAGAGGGACAGAGCAAAGATGGCTTTCACTTTATTTTCTATAAGATAGAAAGAGTGAGGGACAAAAGGTTTGTAGGTACAATAGTAAAAACAAAAGGGCGCTCTTTGGATAAGATAAAAGAGCTTAGTATTATATATAAGGAGCTACGAGGAGGCCTTTGGGTCTCGGCAGTTCAAATATTTGCCGTCCGTCCTCCGCCCCCGGCCACCATCTTTCATCTTCTCTCTCCTGTATCCTTCCTCCTCTATCCTTCGTTCTTCGTCCTTAATGATTCAAGGATAAACCTTACAACTAAAGGATAAGTGCTCTTTATACTTCCAGTTTTTTTTAATATTTACTCCTTTGAACTTTTAATATATTGATTATATCTTTTATTAATATTTTCCATGCCTTTTAAAGTATTTTATGTTTTTAACTATACATATTTGCCTATAGTTACAAGGGAGAAATGTCCCTAACGGCTTATTGTGTATACCTACAATCAAATATATTCAAATTCTCTACTAGAAAAAGGAAAACAATTCTTCGGAGGAGAAGTAAAAAGGTGGTCCCGAGTCTGCTCGATTTCAGGTCCTCGTTAAATATCCCTATCTTAATTAAAGCTGGGTAGGCAAACCTAGGACTCCCACTGTAGCGTCTCTCAATGAGACACACTAGCATTAAGTGACCTTAAATAAGAAAAAAACCTACATTATTTGCTGAAGATAAGACCTTTCGTGGATTGTAGAGTTCAAGGTATTCATTTTAATCAATTATAAATGTATTTTATATTTTATGACGGAGTAGAGCTATAGGGCTCTACTAAACCGTCAAATTCCTCCTGTATCCAATCCTTACAATCCAAAATCCTTCGGAAAATCCTCAATGCTCCTTAATTTATCACAAACACACTTATTCATAATGACCTTAATATTCTATATGTTGCTGACTCTAACCCGAACTAGGTACCATTCGTTCTATGAAAAACTCCATTCCCACTACAATCCATTAGTTTCAATCCTTGCTTCCTCTTCAATCCCTGATAATCCTCCGAGGCGTCTGAAAAGAAGATGGCCTCGAGACCTTCTAGTTTAGAATATTTTTAGAGTGCTGCCACTGGGTAGTGTCTCTACATGTATTTCATGACAGTTTTATATATTACCATTACATTAACTGGATGTATTTTTATTTAATACAATTATAAACATCATTAAATAGGGGAGCCCGTGGCTGAGTGGCTAGCATGCTAGTCTCTTAAGCTACAAGTTCTGAGTTCGAATCCCAGTCCCGACGGGGCTTTTATAAGGATGTAAAAAATGTGGATTCACTCACAGCCTTTCCCCCGGGTATGTGAGACCCGTCAGCCAAAGGGTGACCATTCACAAAATTAGTCGTAGGGAGTGATGATCCTACACTAAAAATTGCATCGTGAAACGTAAGTCTAAACTCGTAGTAGTTTACACCGCGAGGCCCAGGGCCAATGAACTTTTTCTAAATACATTTAAAAAGTTTAAGGTATTTTCCATTTAGCTTACAGTGAAACATCTGTTTTCACAAAATAATCTAAAAGTAATTAAAATCATCAACAATTTTAGTTTATTGATCTAGACAACTTTTCACTTATTTTAATAAATCACTTAACTAATAACTTTTAATAACTACGTAATATTTTTTCTTGGGTACCGTATAGGATAACATAACCTGTCAATATAACCTCTCTCATTCCAACAACGAATAACATATGTTCGTAAATTTATGCGCTTATAACGACTTCCTATTAGCTTGTACGACTTATTTTATTAAATATTTAGTTTTCTGAAATTTTGCTGTTTCCAGCGGTTTATTATACGTTTACACTACTGCTCATATTCCAGGAACAATGTTTGATGACTTGGTCATAGAAAATCTTTTTTTCCCTCCTTGAAAAAAAGGCTAAATTTCAATGTATTTTACTTTTAAACCTTCAGAAGAGAATACCCAGATTGATAGTAAAACCGTATCAAAATCCGAAGTAATTTGGGAAAACCAACAATCATCATATCATATTAAATGGTCTTACCGTCCAATCTCTCTTTTACGTATAATGGGTAAAATCTATGAAAAACTCCTTTTGAAAAGAATATATCCTATTCTCGACTCTAATCATATCATCCCTGATCATCAGTTCGGATTCCGAACATCCCATTCCACTATCCAGTAATGTCATCGTGTGGTGGACGTTATCTCTTCCTTTGGAGCGCGGGTTGTACTTTCTCGACGTAGAACAGGCCTTTGACCAAGTCTGGCACCCAGGACTGTAGTACAAACTCCGTAAATTCCTCCCTCCTGCTTACTTCCTGATTATTCAATCCTATCTCTCTGACAGATCCTTCAAAATAAATCACAATAGTTCCTACTCATAACATTTTTTACTCAGTCTGCTGCTGTTCCTCAAGGCAGTATCTTGGGACCTATTCGTTACACAGTCTTTACAGCTGATATCCCAAAACATCCCCACACTTTCCTTTCTACCTATGCTGATGACACCTGCGTGTTATCAGTTCATAATGATCCATTTATCGCCTCTGAAACTCTTCAAGCGCACATCAAAGACCTAGAAGCATGGTGTCAGAACTGGAGAATAAAAATAAATTCCAACAAATCCCACCAAATAACCTTTACCCTTCGTCGTAAACCTATGACTTTATGCCCTACTCTCTCCTTCAATAATGCTCCTCTTTTCTTGGTTGAACAGATCCGATACGTTGACAAACGCCTTGCTTGGAAACCTCATACAAGACTGAAACAACAAGAAACTGCACGACGTTATAGACTACTTCAACACTTACTAGACAAACGTTCTTATCTTCCACATAACTACAAAATACTCATCTACATGACTATTATAAAACCTATCTAGACTTACGGGATTGAGCTATGGGGCTCCACCAAACCATCCACTTCCTCTCGTATCCAATCCAAAATCCTTCGTAAAATCCTCAACGCTCCTTACTTTGTCACGAATAAGCTCATCCAAAAAGATCTTGATGTTCCCTATGTTACTGTTTTGGCCCGAATCAGATATGAATCTTTCCATGCAAAACTCTATTTCCACTCTAACCCTCTAGTTTCTACCGTAGCTTTATAGTTTTCTCCGATCCCTGACAACCCTCCGAGGCATCTGAAAAGAAGATGGCCTCGAGACCTTCTTGTTTAGATTGACTACTAGAGTTCTGCCAATGGGCATTTTGCTTCATGTATTTTATCTTTACCAGCATATTTACTTGTTGTATTACAAAATACAGTTGTAGATTTCAATTAAAATATTTAAAAAAAAACATTTTAAATGGTATCATTTAATGTAAAGAGAGAGATAAATATATCTTCATAATACTTGTATATGTTTTGCGAACGGTAGCTGAACTTATTTTGGCGAGTTTAATGAGACAGTAATCTCCCATTGATCCATAAACCACAGCTGTCATGTTTAGGATGAAAAGATCTGTGAAGAGCAATGCCCCAGTTTGAAATCTGCATCGGATCTACATTTTGTCAAAGACACTTCCAGAAAAAATGAAGCGAAATAAATGTTTGAGAAGAGAAATCCGCTCTCGAGTAATTAGGGACAAATTGTATGTAGATATGAAAGCGCTGCCCGGGCCTGTCTTGCGAATGTAAAACGGGATAAATAATTTATCAGCGCCTCTCTCTTTCTCTTCCTCTGGCTAATGAAAGTCAAAAACGAAAAAGATATGGAAATTATAAAAACAGAAACAGGGATTAAATTCATGCTAATCTCGAGTCATGGAGGGAAATATGAAGCCACTGGTCAGGGAGAGCAACTGTAGCAACATAAACTTTAAAGTCCCTTCTTTTTTATATTTTCTTTTAATATGCATGAGAAGGGTTATGGCTATGGTGGAATGTTGTACAATATTGAATTTTATTTAGATAAAGTCAGGAAAAAGAATATAGATGTGGAAAAAAATAGAAATTTCACGAGTCAATAAAAAAAATCTCCTAAATTAAATATAACAGCATGTCTTTTAAAAATGCTGATTACATATAAAATAATATCATTTGTTGAAAATTGAAGAAAAGTAAATAAAAATCAATGAAAAAAAAATAGAACTTCAAATTCTTTCGTAAAATTAATTATAATATACGAGGCATGTTTTTTAAGTAAGTACAGTTTTGAAATTAAAAAAAGATATCGCAATAATTTTATTTTTTCATGAAAGCCTGTACCTTAATCTACTTTTCTACATTATTTCCATGAATTTTGAGGCACTTGTCATAACGCGGCACCAGTTTTAGAATACCATCCTCGAAAAATTCTGCCGCCTGACTTGTTAACCACTGCATCACAAATGTTTTGACTTCGTTATCGTCTTAAAAAGACGTGGCAAGTTGAGTAAGGGTATCGTTTCGCTACATGACAATGCTCGTCCACATGTGGCTAATTGGACCAAAGATCTCGTCAAATCATTTAAATGGGAAACTCTAGAGCATCCTCCATACAGCCCTGATCTGGCGCCCAGCGACTACCATTTGTTCCTGCAGTTGAAGAAACACCTGAATGGTCGGCGTCTTCAAGTACATTTTGTTTTTTTTAAATGGAAAATTAAAGTTCCTCAAATCAAGGCAACAAAAATATGAATAAAATATGAGCAGAAGTATTGACTAATGATGCACCTTTGGAAAGCCAATGATTTTATTAAAGTCAGTCAGCAAAAAGTCGTGATGTTAAAATGCGATAGTTATAGGCCCTTAACTCTCTTCTTCTTTAACTATGTAATGATCTCCGATAAACATTAAATCGGACAAACACTGCTTACAAATTTCACCAGTGCGAAGTATTATAAAAATAAAAATCTAAAATTGGTTAAAGTTAGTAAATTTGACACATAAGATAATGTTAGGCTGCAGTTTTGCGAAGCGGAATATACGATTGAGTAATTAATTAGTAGGCCCAAGAGTTATTGAAAGCGAAAATTTTCCCCCGGGACACTCCTACCTAGCCATACTCATTTCACAACGTTCACCTAGAGGATCTATCTTTAGAACTTCTTCTCTCTCTAATCCAAAACTGAGGCTTATTTCAATATTAAACCATTAAAAGGAAGATTATTTGAAGGTTCTTAGGCAATAACAATCGTTAAAGAGAGATCTTCTATAACCTATCAAAAGTCTAGAGTTCAGAACATATCTTTCTAAGCCTAACCGCCAAATGGAAAAAACAAACAAAAAAAACCTTTAAAATTCAGTACGTTTTTACATACGGGGGAATATATACATTTTGTTTCTGGCCCGATGGCCGGGCAAGGAAACGATTATGTCGAGATTAAACTAAGAGAGATTATAACACCTATTTATCTCCAGAATCTTGGGCACTCATTTTGTATAAAGGCTAGATAAGAAGGGACAACATAAGAAAAACAAATTCTTAATTATTAATAAGTATTTATTTGGTTCTTATCCATTTAGTTGAAGGACTAACTAAAAGAACAATTGCCTTTCGTTTTTCTTTTATTTTATAGACATTTTAAAGATTAGAACAAAGGGTGGGCATAATCGAATGATGGTCATAATCGGATGATCGGACTTCGATGATTTAAATAATCGAATGATCGAATGAGTAGTATGCATTTTGAAAGACGATATGCCACAATTCCCGTCTCTATGATGGCTGAGCTTCCTCAGTTAGGTGCAAATATGCATATGATTTATGTGATGAGAAAAAAAAAATAATCCCTCGATTATCGTTAAACAATTCAGTTCGAATGATCATTCGTTTCTCCAAACCGATTAATTCGAATGATTGAAATAATCGAATGATCCGATAGCCGTAATTCGATTATGCCCGCCCCTAATTAGAACCAATATTGACCGGGTGTTACCTGTGGTGTAATGCCTAGCATAATGCTTTGAATTGGTCTAGGTCCCGGGTTCAAGCTTGACAGAGTGCTTTAGGAATTTTTAAGCAAAGAAGGTTAGTTATGCCGAGCTTCGGAGGTCACCTAAAATAATGCTTTCAAGCTTGTGGAAGACAAGATTCCTTAAATTAAAGATCCCTATCCCAATTTAACCTAAAAAGGCTATATCTAAGAGTTCCACCGTCCGATTAGCCACAGTGGCATAAAGTGACATTAAATGAACAAAAAAAATATTTCTATAGTAGTACAAACTATGATGTTGCTTTTGAGGCGGTCAATGAGTAAAAGAAAAAAAATGCATAATCTAGGAGTTTTCAGTTCTTCAGGCTAAGGACTCATCTGGGAAGCCGCTAACTGAAAAAGTTTCTTCACACTCTTCTGCCCGCAGGAAAGTTCGTTTTAAACAAGTTTGGTTTTGTTTGGAGAGATGTTTGCTTTAGTTAGGAAAGATCAAGAGACACTTGAGAAGATCACATTGTATCTAATCTTTGGATTCAGCCCAAATCGAAAAAGTTTCCCTCACAATTCAATCTAGCGACAAACCGAGCTCTACTGTTTAAGTCTCCAAGCCTGCCTCGTCATTTAGTTAAAGAGGATTCATCAAACATTATTCTTCTCTGTAACTGATTTCCAAAACATAGTTTAGTTCACATCTCTAATGCAATTAAAATTTTGGAATATTTCTATACCTACTAATCGTTTCAATCTGTTACAGATAAGGGTTAATAATTCCTAATTCCTTGCCCTAACAACTTTATTGATTGAACACTCATATTCTGGCACTCATTATCCGTTTTGAGGAAATCAGTTTTTAATAAAAACACTGTGATGATATGATATAATTATAATTAACAACTAAATACGTCCGTTGTCACAATAATTACAAATTTAGTTTTCTACACACATCTTTACATTTTCTAGTGGTATTTTTTAGCTCTGATAAAAAAAATGTAATGCAGACCTAGAGACCATGAATCATCGTGGAATTATGAGGTTAACTATTTATTAGTTGCTGTAAAAGCCTTCGTCATTTTTCTCCAAATAATTTGCTGTTCGTTATTTCTTCAATATTTATTCCAGCTCGTTCAAGATCTTGTTTTACTTCCTTAACCTAGACTATGGGGAGCCCGTGGCTGAGTGGTTAGCGCGCTAGCCTGCCACGCTGAAGTTGTGAGTTCGAATCCCATTCCCAGGAGAACTTTTTTCAAGCATACAAATAAATGGGGATTCACTCACAATCTCCCCCGGGTATGTGGGACCCGTCAGCTAATTGATAGCCACCCACAAAAATAGGCGTAGGGAGTGATGACCCTACCCTATAAAAGGTCATCGAGCATCACGGAGTGGAATATAAACCATACCGCGCGGCCAAGGGTCTCCAAGAAAAAAAAATCTAGACTATATTCTATACCTAGACATTTTAAAGCCTCGCTTAATAAATGTAATAATATAACTTGCACGGTTCTGTACGACAGTGGCAACATTGAACTATCATAATCTTCCTTTTTACCAATATGTTCATAAGATTACGGGCTTACAACAACTTTATATTAACTTATATGATTTTGTTTATTGCATATTAACTTTTCTATTCTTGCGCTTTACAACGGTATATTATATATTATATGTCTATATAACAATTTTTTTTTTATGACTTAGTTACTGAAAATTTATTTTTCCCATTTAAAGAAAAGCTAAATTGCAATTCATTTACTTTTAAACCTTTAGGAGAAATGCCCTGAGTGATAGTCAAAAACGTATCGAAATCCGTCCAGTGGTTTAGAAGAAGTTCGCGAAACCAAAATCACGTTATTATTTTATATATATAGAGAGATTATATTTTAATTTAGTGTAAATATTCCTCTAGAATCTAAAAGTGGTACAAAACGTCTCTGAGAAAATCTATGAACATATAGGGACATTAAGGACCCAGAGAGTTCACTAATAGATGTAGATTTCAAAGTAGATTTGAGAGTATTTGTGATAGCTGCTAAAATTATAACAGCCCTAGATATTACTTCACCTCGAATCGAATCCTGCACCCCACCTTCGAGATCCCACCCCAACCAGCGCGCTAAGGGATCTTTAATCCCTTATCTATAATGTAATGACTCAACGGAATGGGCTGCTTTATCATCTCTCGATGTTACCTAAAGCCACCGCTGGCTGTCACTGAAGGCAAAGCTAATTACGATGTAAAGCAGGGATGTTATACGCTTCTTCATAATTTATTTATTATATTTATATATATATATATATATATATATCATTCCGTCAGAAGGCTAAAGATTTTAGAAAAATATATTGTACTATACACGAAATCCTAAAAAAACGTAATGGTAAGTGATAAAAAGCAGATGATATTAACTAATTATTGTAGATAACTATTTTGCATTGTTTAATTATTCAATATAAAACAAATGTATCCAAGAAAACTAAATATCATTCTTTAAACCTTTTTGAACTCTATTTATTAGTTGTTAAATTAATTTCAGCAACCAAGGTAAATGAAAGACGTGCGTTGCCCGCGTAAGATTTTTTTTTTTATCTTTACAAGACGTTAATAATTCTTTACAACTAACATTATGATTTCTCCTTCTAGACCAGTTGAGGACCGAAATAACTTTTAGTTCTGCCATTGTTCCAAAGTTCGAACTCTTAATTGATAAGCTAGATCTAAGATTTTCAATAATTAATATTTTCAAAGAAAGTATAGAAAACCGTTTTAGGTTACAATAATTTTCTCTATTAATATTTTCCTGATTTAATTTTTTTTTTATCGTCAACCGAGTACAGGAACCCGAAGACAGTCGTCCATTGCTACTTCCGCTAACGACTACCACAAGGTAGGAGGCTATACCCAATGTCGGTTCAAACACGACCTTAGGAATGATTTAAGGAAGTAAAACACCTTGGTTATGCCGTCCGTAGGTGGGCTGTGCGGTGTCAATTACTTGCTAAAAATCCTATTCCAATAAAACCTGGTTAGGTAAAATTTATTTAAGATAAGTCCCGTCCTGTCAGCCGCTGTAGCGATAAGTGACGTCCATTGAACAAGCAATATTGTTTGAAAATATCTCTTAATTAATTTCGAATACCTTTAGCCTTCTACAAATCTTTAGCCTTCTGACGGAATGATATATATATATATATATATATATATATATATATATATATATATATATATATATATATATATATATATTTATTTCATTGTTCCGTATGCTCTTTTCTCTTTCAAATCTAGCTCTTTTAGTTCATTATCAAATTTATCCAACTTATATATTTAGCCCTTTTTTGTCACTCCTAACAAAATGAAATGCTTAATTAATTCAAATATACAAAATTGAAGGTATTTTAGAAGTAAAGAAACTTAAACATTCGGCATTTTCAGACTGTTTCAATCAGTCCATCAATATTGAATCCCATTTGATTTCACATCGATATAACGAGTTTGATCAAAATTGTTTGAGCCGTTTTTGAGAATATCGTAAAAAGGTGCAAAATGCATGGTATAAAGTGGCTCTTCTGGTCAGCTGATCTTGATGAAAAAGTTGCTGTAACATCTCGGGCATGGCCGCTCTTAAAATATGAAATTTCAGATTTATACTACTTATCGTTTCCGCGCTAGGCTTACTACACACACACACACACACACACACAGTGGTACTTGATTATTTGGACTTGGGGGACTCTTAAACGTGTTTTTCCGTTTAAAACTGGAATTGGAGCATTTTAATGATCTCATTACTTTCCATTACTACATGTTTCAGAAAAAGGTAAGTGAAAGTAATAAAATGTAGCTCTTGGATAGATGGAGGATTTTAGGCTTAGTATATTATAGAGATTAGTACTTTTATTAGGCCAACGGAAGTGCAAGGAGGAAGTTAGCTCAGCAGTTTGATATCTGCTTCAAATTTCCGATTCTCAATTTATATAGGCGGAGTGAGCCACAAGTGCTCCTCACTCCAAGGCTAAACAATCAGTATAAATGATTATCTGCGACGACAGGGTTGGAACCCGGACCATGAGAACAGTGCCAGACTGCCTTATATATCGGAGCACACCGCATCCTTAATATTACAACATGTACAGTTCCAGATGAATTATTTAGATAGGCCGAACCTTCGTTTTAGCCGAGATTAAATTTTGCGGCAGTTTGTCTTTGAGGGACCTAACATTAGCAATTCATTTGATTAGGCTCCTAAGATCAGAGGCTGAGGTTCAATCACTTAGTAGGCTTCTCAGGAGTCGATCTAATTAAATTAATTACCTTTTTTCTCAGATTCAATCGCACAAAGTGCTCTTAGTGCAATTAGAAACCAAATTATAAAAAACACCGGCCGCGAACTTTCTAAAGAATTTTGAATTAAATTTGATATCTAACCTTGAATATCCGTAGGCTGCTAAAAGAAAAGTATAAACTAACATTGTAAAAATTCTAGATACTGTAATACCCAAAGGTATGGAGCTTGGTAATGTAACATAAATAAACAGGATCGGTCTAAAAAGATGATGGATGAGAGACCGTAAGTAATTCGGTTTCCAAATACATCTTGCTATCTTTACAGACCATTGGCATCGATGTAAAAACCCGTAAACATTTACTTTTTGGGCGCTGACGAATATCACTTGTCTTCCGCCGAACACTTCAACCAGTAGTTCAGCTGAGAAAGCGGCTCTGGATCCCATTGCTTTGGATTGTCACTCCAATTAGGGGAAGAAGTACCTGGTCTAAGGCTACTACGTATTGTAAACATCTTATATTGTGCTTTTAGGATGTTGCTTTGTTTTTGAACTTGTAAAGCGCAAAAAACCTAAAGATACTTGTAATGCGTCGGATTTAGAATTATGGTGTCCTTACTATGGAAAAGAATGGTTGGAGGAATTCAAGAAAAAAAAAATAGTTGGGAACCACTGCTCTAGCGAATAGAACATTAGGCTACTCTTCTTCAGGTCCCAGGTTCGAATCCTAGCTTGGGCAGAATATTTATTTATTCTGTAACTTCAGCCGTGGAGCTACCCTGAGGTATAGAGACCCTTCTGGGGCACACCCGATCCTTATAAAGTGGGTACCGAAAGAGAGAAAAAACCTGGCTGCTAAGTGTAATATATATATATATATATATATATATATATATATATATATTATATATATATATCATTATTTTATACATTTATTATTTTGTAAATAGCATAACTGTATAGTAATATAGCAATATTATCACTGTCATAATGGAGACAAAATTGTAATATTATTGGATACAATGTTAAAATAAAAAAAAATTGCCCACCATTTTTGTAAACCGTTCATTTTTTATATTATCTTTTTATATCTTCTATTCTCAGTGGTGTTGGGAAGCCTGTGGCTGAGTGGCTAGCGCGCTAGTCTCTTATGCTACAGGTTCTGAGTTCGAGTCCCAGTCCCGGCGGGGCTTTTATAAGGATGTAAAAAAATGTGGATTCACTCACAACCTCTCCCCGGGTATGTGAGACCCGTCAGCCAAAGCGTGGCCTCTCATAAAATTAGTCGTAGGGTGTGATGACCCTTTACTAAAAATGGCATCGTGAAACGTGAGTGTAATCTCGCAGGAGTTTACAACGCGAGGCCCAGGGCCTACACGCCCTGTCGTGCCACTAGAAGAAATCTCGGTGGTGTATTCAATTCTGAAACTTGTAAAACAAAAAAATAACATGTCAATGATGTAAATATGACTTTTGACAACAATTCTTTAGATTATAAGCAATCGTAGTCATTAATGCGAATATTGATATCTTGAATTTGTTTTAAATCTTAAATTAGGCCTTTTGATGTTGGTTCATATATATATATATACATAAAGGCATCTCATTAAGATTTAAAACGTACATAAACTTCATTATCTTGTAATTTGCATTTACTAATACATGAAAAGTGTAGTGTTACTATCTCGAAATACCTTTAATGCTGTTAGCCCTAATAAACAGCCTTCAGAAAACTGTTTGTGTAAGTTGATGCTCCTATGTGTGTGGAAGTCATGAGCCTGCCTTCAAAGCCAAAAGTTGTACTGAAAGTTTGAATTCCATATTTAATTAAGGTAAGTACATGCCTGGGACATTAGGCGCAATATCTTAGGCGCGGTGCCACTCTATATAATTTATTTTACACTTTGTTTTTTTATTTATTGAGATATATTACAATTTGTTACAAAATGAACAATAATAATAGTGATATTTTACACTTTGTAGAGGTTTTTTTTTATCAAACCCCGAGAATAAGTAAATAATTAAATAGGCGTTAAGTATAAGTTAGGTTTTATAAACCTATCATTTTTGAAATTGCTTCTATTGGTGTGGTTCCAAGACGTCAATCTGTAATATTTTTTCTATTTTTTTTTTTTTATAAAAAACAGTAATTAATTGTGTTTCCTAGTTATTTTAAGGTAAACATATTTAGACTACATAATAATAATAATTTTTCAAGCATGAAATAAATGAATCAAAGAGCTTAAGCAAGACGAACAATATTTTCAATTTACATTCAAGAGTTAACGAATAACACATTTATATAAACTGTCGTATCTTTATTCACAATGAAAATAAAAACAAAACTTTCTTTCTGATATAATAGAATAAAACTTTACATTAATAACGTCTTGAAGGGAGTGCCTCGGCTATAGAAGATTAAATGAAGGGACATATGGATCACTTAAGGCGGCGATACACGGTGAGAATTAGGGTATGTGTAGGTGAGGTGAAATTCGTGATTCGTAGGTGAAAGTGAATATCGCATACTTTCAATATGTTATAATAAATATTCAATTACCAAATTATCTATATTACTTCATCATTTTTTTTTTTTTTTTACCTTATATTTTAAATAATGTTTAATTTCTTAAAATCGAGTTTTTACATTAAAAAACATGTTTTCATGATGTGTATACGCTTGTTTGTCTTGATATAACTTTATAATTCAGTTTTAGTATCTTTTAAAAAAAATAATATTTAATGATATTGTAGGATTTTTCTATTGGTAATATTTGATGTCATTATCCAAAAATTTTTTTTTTTAAATAAGCCTTCCCCCTCTCTTACTTCTTTCGTGAACACATACAATACTTGCTTTCACCTCACCTACACATACCCTAATTCTCACCGTCTATCACCGCCTTTAGTACCCATAATGTCCAAGTACTTCCTGTAGATAAGCTGTTTGAAGTAGGGGTTCAGGTATGTGCAAAGGTGTCTTGGACAAAAGTCCCTTCGGAGGTAGAGGGCGGCATCCTTTGTTATAGGGGTAATATAAATATTAATCCTAACAATTACAATTATATATTGATGAGTAAATCTCGTTTTTATAACTAAGGAAAATGTCTATTCACCACTACGGTTATGCTTAAGCTATTTCTAAACCGATTTCAATGATTCTTTGTGTTGCAGGATTTAATTCTCTAACTAATCAGCTGATGCGCTCGATGATAACAGTCATATGTTACATCGTCTCTCAGATTTTTGCTTTTTTCAGTAGGAATTCGCTTGAATTCGGTCTGGAGAACATCACTAGACCTCAGGAATACTACGGCAGTGAATATTAGAGACATTTCGGTAAGCAAAGTTATAATTTACTTTGTACAATCACGAAAAAGTGAAAGGAGGATCACTGATCAGCTGATTGCCGCTAGCTCGGCAAGCTCGGGCTTGCTTTTCTTTTACTTATCTTTCTTTTATCTTTAATTCTTATCTCATTATTTATTTATTATTATTATTATTTTCTTGATCAATGAGATATTTTCATCAAGTCATGTCCTCAAAGTCTGCAAGTAAAAGATCTAGATCTGCAGGTTCAAACTCGTCTCCCACAAAACAGAGACCCCGCCGTGAACAAAATAAAAAAATGATTCCACCAGCGAACACGTCAGCTACCTCATTAGGATCTGAACCACAGCCCAGCACATCATCACAAGGAATAACTGATGAATCCCCGTTTTTTACACCGAATCCATTTCAAATCCTCCAAAATGAAAAAGAAACCATGGAATCTTCTCCTATACCCAGGGAACCACTACCTCCACCAATATTTGTTAAGAATATTAAAAATTTTAAACTTATGTGTGCGCATTTAAACAAAGTAACTGATCCTAATAGTTATTATTGTATAAGTAGAACCAATGATACTAAAATATCTCCGACTACTGCTGAAACCTACAGAAAGATTGTGAAATATCTGACTGAGACCAAAGCTGACTTTCATACTTATCAGCTGCGCCAGGAGAGAGCATTAAGGGTCGTAATCAGAAACCTACATTCCTCAACACCCGTTGAAGCTATCAAAGAAGAACTGACAGAACTAGGATTCCAAGTGAGGCAAGTCACCAACGTTCTAAAAGATAAAAGTCCACTACCTCTATTCTTCGTGGACTTGGAACCATCAGCAGGAGTCGAAAATATCTATGACCTCAGTAGACTCTACTATACCCGTGTAAAGGTTGAAAAACCTTACACAAAGAAAGACATTGTTCAGTGCCATAACTGTCAGGCATATGGTCATACCAGAAGTTATTGCCATCACATACCACGCTGTGTGAAATGCGGTGAACAGCATAAAACAGAAGAATGTACAAGATCAAGATCTACACCCGCTGTATGTGCTCTGTGCCTCAAGGACCACCCGGCTAACTACAAGGGATGTGAAATCTACAAGAAACTCCGAACCAGATACCAAAAACCTCAGGATACGAATGAAACAGCTGCACCAACCAGAAGCAGAAGAGAACCATCTAAACTTGTAAATTCTAACGTGTCATTTGCCCACTTGCTTGGAGGTGGAAACCAGAATCATGAAGTCGAGGCACTGCCGGAACAACGTTTTCCTCAACAATCTCAATCTATTGTACAACAATCTACTTCTCAAAGTTTACTTAATCTTCAAAAAACTCCTCAACATCAAATTCCTCATATCCCTTCACCATCAAACGTCACAGATCTTACCAGTCTAATGACATCGTTCATCTCCGAAATGAAATCTCTTGTTATGCCGCTTATATCACTCCTTACAAATCTAGTATCAAATTTAATCCCTGCCTTGAAAAATCCTTAAATGAATTCACCTAACTCCTTATCCATTCTCCTTTGGAATGCGAATGCTGTTAGAAATCATACTGACGAACTGACAGCGTTGTTGCAAGACAAAACAATCGATGTTGCACTTATAACTGAAACAAGACTAACCACTAAACAGTACTTCAAAATACCGCAGTATATGACATACCGTACTGACCACCCAGACGGCAAAGCCCATGCCGGTTCTGCTATCATTGTCCACCAATCCCTCTCTCATCATTTACTCCCACTTCCCACCTATGATTTCCTACAAGCCACAGCAATAGTAATCAAGACTTTTTCCTTTCCGGTAACCCTCACATCTGCATATTGCCCTCCTAAACATTCCATTTCCAATTCCGAATTTGTATCCATCCTGGATTCCTTAGGAAATTGCTTCATTCTGGGTGCAGACTTAAACGCCAAGCATCAGCAGTGGGGTTCCAGAACCACGAATTCTCGGGGACGAAATTTGCTGTCTGCACTCAACTCCCGAAATTTTAATATCCTGCCTCCTGACTCCCCTACCTACTGGCCAACCGATCCTAACCGCAATCCTGACATCCTCGACTTCTTTATCCACAGCGGATTAGGCTCCCTCAACTTGTCTGTAACTCGCCTTGATGAACTATCCTCAGACCATAGTCCACTGATCCTAAAAGTATCTCTCACTCCAATTCCAAAACCCATTCCACCATCATTCATCCGAGGCCCTGTCAACTGGAACCTTTTCCGCCAAATCCTAACCGATAATATTGACCTCAGAGTAACCCTCAAAACCCCAGATGACCTAGATAATTCCGTCTATTCCTTTACCACCGCCATCCAACAAGCTGTCTGGACTGCCTCCTCTCCTAAACACTCCAATATAAATCCTCACCAAAATCATTTTCCACAACATATTATAGACCTCATCCATACCAAACGCCGAGCAAGATCATTATGGCAGCGCACCCGACACCCAACAGATCGCCGCTCCTATAACTTCTATTGTAGACAATTGAAGAGGGAGTTGGCGACCTTCCGTTCCCAGTCCTTTAATTCCTACCTCTCCTCTCTATCAGCTCGTGATAATTCCCTGTGGAATATCACGAAAAAGATCCTAAAATACCATCAAGTTTCCCATCCTCTCCGACGTTGTGATGACTCCTGGGCTGCGTCTGATGAAGATAAAGCCGAGGAATTCGCCACACACCTCTCCAAAGTTTTCACTCCTCACCCGGAATCCCACGCCAATCACACCGCAACAGTGCAAGACTTTCTTATGTCACCAATTCCACTTTCCCTACCTCCTAAAGCTATTAATCCCTCTGAGGTCAAATATCTTCTCCAAAAACTGACCCTCCGTAAATCTCCTGGACACGATCTCCTTACTCCCCAGATCCTCCGACAACTTCCGCAAAAAGCTGTTATATTCCTTACTTATATTTACAACTGCATCCTACGCACCACCTATTTTCCTCTGTTATGGAAACATTCCACTATCATTCTTTTTCTAAAACCAGGCAAACCTTCCAACAACACTTCATCCTACAGGCCTATTAGTCTACTCCCCATCCTCTCAAAAATCTTCGAAAGGCTTCTTCTTAAACGTATCCTACCCATATTAGAATCTCAAAATCTTCCTTCCCATCAGTTTGGATTCCGTCCTCAGCATTCCACAGTTCAACAGGGGCTCCGAGTTGTAGACCATATTTCCTCAGCTCTTGAATGCAAAGAGTATTGTTCTGGTGCGTTTCTGGACATTGCGCAAGCTTTTGACCGGGTATGGCACACTGGATTACTCTTCAAGCTGAAAACCCATTTACCCCAGTCTCTATACCTCATTCTCCGATCCTATCTCTCAAACCGTTCCTTCCGCGTTCGCTGTGGTGTAGAATTTTCTAACCTTTATCCCGTTGAGGCCGGTGTTCCTCAAGGCAGCGTCTTGGGACCCGTCCTCTACATCCTTTACACTGCTGATATTCCTACACATCCTGATACCTTTCTGGCAACTTTTGCAGACGACACCGCCATCCTATCATCCAGTTCCAATCCTGAAACAGCATCCTTAAACCTGCAAAGACACCTTTCTCTTATCGAAGACTGGTGTAATGCTTGGCGCATTAAGGTGAACGAAGCCAAATGCAAACACGTAACCTTCACTCTTCGACGAAACTCCTGTCCGCCAGTTTACTTCAATTCCATTCCAATTCCTCCTTCAGATACAGTCCGGTATCTTGGCTTACTATTAGACAAAAGATTGACTTGGAACCCACATACAAGACTTAAAAGACAAGAACTCAACCGACGATTCGGACAGTTATACCGACTACTCAACAGAAAATCTGAACTTACAGCTGACAACAAATTATTAATCTACAAGACAATACTGAAGCCCATTTGGACCTACGGACTTGAACTGTGGGGGACAGCTAAACGTACTAACATCAAACGCATTCAATCCTTTCAATCCAAAGTCCTCCGTACAATAGTAAATGCTCCTTATTATGTCTCCAACTATACCTTGCACCACGACCTTAATGTTCCATTTATTTCAGACCTAATTCCATCCAAATTTTCCAAATTCCACCAGAACCTATTTCATCATCCTAATCCTCTAGCTCAATCCCTATCCAGCTCCACTCATCCATACAACCCACCTAGAAGGTTGAAACGGCAGTGGCCCCGCGACCTGTTGTAAATACATTGGAGTTCTAGCACTGGCTAGATTCTCCACTCAATGTGATGTACGTATGAGTGTGTGTATGTGTATATAGGTATAAGTGAATTCTTGACTATTGTATTGATTCATTATTGTGTATATATTTTATTGTAATTTTACTCCGTGTAAATATTGTATGAATGTAGTATGTATGATATCTTTCAGCACTACTATTAATGTCCAAATTGGGACAGATTGTAATTTTACTGAATAAAAATTGTTGTTGTTGATTGCCGAATTCTCTAACCGTGGTTCCTTAGAAAATACCTATAAATATTTACTTGTATAAAAAAAAAAAAAAAAAAAAAAAAAAAAAAAAAAAAAAAAAAAAAATTAAATTAAGTAGTAATCTCTAATGGACCGTCATTTTGAACTATAACTGCGATATTTCCAAACTTTCTGTTTTTTAATTTTTAAGGTGAGCGTTTTTTTTTCGTTGTCGATAACGAACGTTCATTATTGAAAATAATAAACCAAAAGTTATTAATTTATTAATAATTTATATTAAGTTATATTAATAAAAAAATCTATCAATTTTGGAATTTTAGTCCTTCGGTTGTTAGTATATCGAATCCTGCTTTTTGAGATTATTTGACCAAAAAGGATTTGTGGGAGGATATAAAGCAGACTTTGTGGATAGAAAACAAGAGGAAATTTATTCTAGGGAGGGAGAAGTTCCCTTTGGGTCGTTTTTCTTGCAAAGATAATGTTTTCTTTTCCCCCCACCTCGCTATCCAAACTGGCTGCTACCCTCAGATAGCGGATTAGCTTAGGATTCCTCCTAGCTCTCAGTTTGTTCACTTTCGGGCACGCTCAGGCCTCTGCGAGGCGTAAGCGTGAACATATCATAACAAAAACCTGCTGCGCCACTTTCACTTTGCTCCCTTTTTGATTACGATTTTAAAAACTTTTTAGTAAACAGCATGTCGAATATTAGTTGAAATTAGTAGAAAAATTTATGAACTAAAGATTATTATAATTGAAATTATAACCTAAATTTTCAACTACATACGCTTTTCACACTTCTAGATCTTTTTATTTAGATTTTGTTTCTACAAAAACTTAGTTTTCTAGCTTTATATTATACATCTGTATTAAAAATATATTTGCAAAAATATAAAAACAAACTAACCTGCTAAAATATTTCTGTTTTCTCCTTCGGCCGGAATTTGATTCTTTCGCATTTTATATTCATACTTTTTCTTAATTAATCCTTACGAGTACAAATATTATTTATTTCTTAATATTAAGCAAAATTAAACTCATTTTTCCAGAAGGACATTTTTAAGACTTTTAACTGTTTATAAAACCAGATTTAAATTAATTAAATTTGAAAAAAATATACAGAGTTTAATTTTAGTGTGCAGATTTTGAGGAAATTGTAAAAACGTGCAAAATGCATGGTGTAAACTTCTGCTTCCTCGATTTTAGTGTCAATTTTAATTAGCATCCCAAGCATATAATTGTCTTAAATATAAAATTTTATAGCAAATATCCTCCTGGGTAATTATAATATTTTAATTTAGGATATAATTCATTATTATAAATCAAAAATAAATTCCTCAATAAATTACAATAAAATTGCACAATTCCTCTTCACTTGACATCTTCTAACCTGCTTTTGTACTCTAGCCATACGCAAGATAAAAGGTAAGTTAAAATTTTTTTATGGTGGAAAGTCAGAGATTTACTGTTTTCAATTTTTTTTTTAATTTTTTGTAGGTGATTATATCCTATTTTGGTTACAGAAGAATATGGCACAGAAAGCTTTAGAATTTTCTTGAAAACGCTATTGAAACTGTAGGAACTAGAGTCTTACATTTAAATTATATTAGATGAGGAAGATGGTTGGGGTGCGGTCATAAATTAGAAAACACATTTAAAACAAGTGCTATTTTAATTATGTGCCAACGTTTTGGCCTACATTGTGCGCCTTCATCAGGGTTGGCTCTGAGACGATCTCTAAAGAAGTCTAAAAAAGGTTACAGAGTCAACCCTGATGAAGGCCCACAATGTAGGCCGAAACGTTGGCACATAATTAAAATAGCACTTGTTTTAAATGTGTGTTTCTAATTTAAGACCGCCCCCAAACCATCAACCGGTAAAGAAATAGGACTCGAATTAAATAACGATAAGACGAAATATATAATTAGTAGCAGAAATGGCGGTGATCTTGGTGATATTGATGTATCAGGGCATACTTTTGAACACTTGTATCCTGTGAATATAATTGAGCTCATTGCATCGCGGAGACTCAAATGGGCGAGTAAATTTGTTGGGCTCGATGACGAGCGGATTCCGAGAAAGTTGGTATTTGCTGATCCGAATGGTAGGCGTCCGAAAGGTCGGCCGAAGCGTAGATGTGAGGATTTCGTTAAGGCTGATCTCGGGAGCTTGGGCTTGAATGGTGAACATTGGACGAGTCTGTGTAGGCGGAATTTGGTGGTATCGGCATCGAACCTTCGGGTTCGCTGAGCCTATTATTATTATTATTATTACCCCAAACCATCTCCCTCATCTAATTTCTCAACGGTCAACAAAAACTCCATCATTATTAAATTATATTAAAATAGGTAATACGTAATTGCATAAAAATACATATTAAAAAGTCACTCCTTGACAATAAAATAAGCCGCGGAGTTGTAGATGACTGAGCACTACGAGAAGAACAATGACAAATCGCTTGAGCAGTAATTTGCTAAAAAGGACCAAGATACAAGTGCCATTGGCGAGCTAAGGACAATGAAAGATCTCAAGTTGGACAGGACGAAATCCCTCGGAGGACACTAATACCAGCCCCTATAGCCCTTCGTCCTTTCTTTATGTGCCGGATCCTTCTTCTTCCTTAACCGCCTCAGCTCTCTCCTCCTTCATATTTCAGGATTATCAAGGACACCAGGTGAGGGTGGAGGTCTGAGCAAGCTCTTTCGGGGGTTAGGCCGGATGATATGTCACTTCAATGGGATAGATTACCGCCCCAACAATTTACGACGAGTATTACAGGAGAGCTACAATGCGCTTCAGGATATCTTTCAAAGTTTACTACTTGCTATTAGGAAGCCAGGTCCAATATGTGTGTTTTTTTTCAAAATAAATCTTGAAATCCGCCAACGAGGTAATGAGAATAAAAGAACAAAGAAAAATATTGTATATAGTAGGATCCTGAGAATCTGTATTAATCCTACACATACTCAGGGCCTTTAAAAAAAGTGTAGAAATTATTTTATTGTTTTCTATCCATTTACTGTGGCTAATCGGACAATACTTATAGTAGGAATCTTAAATTTTGCATAATTAGGATAGTTATGTTTAACGAGTACCTGACATGACATAGGCTTAGGACTACCATTTTGAGTATTCTCCAAAAGACTTAACCATAATCAAGGATTTATTACTCCTTTGTGAAAATCCTAGTAGCATCTGCCGGGTGCGAACTCGTAACCTTTGGTATAGGGGGTTGTTATGCTAGCCATTACACAATTATCAGTTATTTTGAGTAAACTAGTCCTACTGCAGAAGTTTAAAGTACAAGGAAACAAAATTTGGCAATGGTTTTACTGTGTACCAAAAAATCTAAAACTTATCTGAAGCCTTTTTTGCAAAGAAAAAAGAAAGCTCCGGGCGACCGTGTTTGAAAAAAATCGGGTTAAAGCCCATCAAGAAAACTGGTTAACCAAATATAAAAAAGCGTCTAAAAATAGTATTCGAGAATAGTATTCCATTATAACTACTAGGCTAATACTAAAATTTTGTATTTTATTCTGGATGATTCTTATTTATCTCTAGACAAATATTATTAATATTACATATGTAGTATCTATTAATCATATATATATGTTTTATTAATATAAATTTACGAAATTACATTAAATAATTTAAAATATTATAAAGTAGTGTTGGACTGAAGGCACCAACACAGTGATAGCACAAAATTTGTCGAATAACATAAAAATCTGGTGCGGGCAACACACGACTTTCACTTACCTCCATTTTTAAAATTAATGAAAGGATATTCTAATACAGTTAGAGATCAAAAACGTGAAACATTAAAGAAAAAATTAAATTGAATTTCTATAGAAACATGTGTTTTATTAAAAAATCTATTATATTATTATCTAAAATAATCACTTCGTTTTATCGGCTTCTTATCAGTCTTTATTAAATTTTACTAGCTTGTGTATAAGATAATATTGTTTCTAAAATCTTTCTCTTTCCAACGGTATATTATATGTCTATATTGCTGTTCTTATGTTCAAAAACAAAAAATTGCATTAAAAAAATATTTTTTTCTTTTTTTCTCTTTAGTTGTTTTTCAAATTCGCACAACTTACATATTTAGCTGTCATTCATCAATGCTAACAAGATAATTTGGTTATTTTTATAGAATCTACAAAATTAAAGGTACTTTAGAAGAAGAAAATTTAAAATATCGGCATTTAAGCCCTGTCAGACCATTTTAATCAGAATGAAACCTATATGACGTTTAAGCCTATTAAATTTTACATCGATATAGCGGGTTTAATCAAAACTCGTCTCTTCTGGCAAGCTCATTTTGATGAAAAAGGTTTGTAACGTCTCAAGCGTATATTTTTCTTAAATATGAAATTTCAGTTTCATAGACTTACCGTTTCCGCCCGGGAGTTACACACACACACACAGACCTTTTTGCGGGACTTGGTTATTTGGACGCAGGGGACCCTAAAATGTCTATTTCCGTTGAAAACTGGAATTTGAAAATTTTCAAGATCGAATACTTTTCCTTACTATATATGTAAGTGAAAGTAACAATAGTGATGGCAGACATTTTGTTGATTAACATAAATAAAACTTAATTTTCGGAAATCTACTATTCCCGTAATATTAATAATATTGAAGTTAGATTAACACAATAAGTATGAATTAAAAGCATCATATTGTCAATCGATATTATTTAATTTTTGTTTATCCTGTAGTAATTATTGCCTTAAAATTAATTAATTCCTCTTTTATTATTCCTTGAGACCGAAAAACTGATAAACACATGAAGTTATTTCGATTTCCTCTTTGAATTTTGTCTTAAATTATGATAAGCTATGTCTTGTCATCTACAGTGTATTCTAATAATGTTGGTATAATTGTTTATGTTGGGATGAGTGACGTTAAAATAAAATAAAAGAAAATAGGCCAACATAGACTCGATCCGTTTGAAAAGAGCTGGTCTTGAGTACTTAACATTAAAATAAAAAAATAGGTAATATTAAGTAAAAAAGATATAATTGAAAGGAAACAAAATAAATAAAAGTTTAATAAAAAATGTAAATTAAGACCATTGATTATAAAATAAATTAATTACAAATTAATAATAAGTTAAATTGTAGTGTATTAGGTACTAATTAATAATTAACAAAGAATGTGACAAAGTAATAATTATAATTAACTGGAAGGTTAATCGGGTGGCGGTATAAATAAACTACAAATAGGTTCAACTAGTATTTATTATCAAGGATAGTTGACTGTATAATTATATTACCTAGGTAATAGGTGACTAAGAAGGTGATACTTATAATTTCTAAGTAAAAAGTATTTAATTTTTAAATTAAAATAAATATAATGTAACAAAAATTATAAATAATTATGCTAAACATTATGTGACATTCGTGTATTAAATTACTAACGTAATGGCTGATAAGTGTAATTAATTTAACTAATAATATGAACTAGTAGAATTATAATTATCTAAGGTGAATCATAACTAAATGAGTTTTTGATTAATTGACCTAAGGTAATATTGGTAAAAGTAGAACGTTTAACGAACGTTGAGTAATAGGTGACTAAGTAGTAATTAAATTAACTAAGGTAATAGGTGACTAAGGTAGTAATTAAATTAACTAAGGTAATAGGTGACTAAGGTAGTAATTAAATTAACTAAGGTAATAGGTGACTAAGGTAGTAATTACAATTAACTAAGGTAATAGGTGACTAAGGTAGTAATTATATACTAAGGTAATAGTACTAAGTAGTAATTATAATAAAATAAGGTAATAGGTGACTAAGGTAGTAATTACAATTAACTAAGGTAATAGGTGACTAAGGTAGTAATTATAATAACTAAGGTAGAATATCAACTAAGTAGGGAATAGGTATAAATTAATAAGTAATAGTAACTAAGGTAGTAATTATAATTAACTAAGGTAATAGGTGACTAAGGTAGTAATTATAATTAACTAAGGTAATAGGTGACTAAGGTAGTAATTATAATTAACTAAGGTAATAGGTGACTAAGGTAGTAATTATAATTAAACTAAGGTAATAGGTGACTAAGATAGTAATTATAATTAACTAAGGCATAGGTGACTAAGGTAGTATATAATAACTAAGGTAATAGGTGACTAAGAAAGTTTACAGCTAAACTCTTGTTACTTAATCAATATGATCCTCATTCCGCCGAACCTATTCTTTAATCATAAGCTCTATATTTACTCAAAGTTACAAATAAATATTCCTGATTGGAAGTCGGAAAAAACTTATTGTTTAAAAATTTCCGCAAGAATATAGCTTACAAGAGAAGGGCAGAACTGCAGAGCTAGGTAGAGAAGACTGGCACTCTGCCATGGTAGCGTGTCCTGGATCCTACGGGTGGCCCCTGGGGTAGGGAGTCCGCTGGGAGCGGGTGAAGGGTGAAGGCAGCAAAAAACGAGAAGAGGATCGCAACGTCTCTCTCTTGTTTTGGCTCGGGCTGGGGTTTTCTTTTGGCAGCCAGGGCCGGGGGAGTTGTGGCACGAACTGAAAGCAGGTGTAGCTTCGAGATCACAAGTATAGGGAATAGGGCTGCTGATGATGCCTGTTAATATCAATCAGATGAGAGGCAATAATATAGCTCATATAATAACGGCTACAAAAGGGAATTGGGCTCGTAATGAAGCAGTGAGAACCTTCTAGGCCAGCGGATGTGCAAGCTGATTTAGTAGAGGTTAGCCCAGGCTACGTCTTGTTCAGTTTACTAATTAGTTAATGAATATCTTTCGAAATAATAAAAAAAGATACTTTTATCATACACTATACTAATATTATAAAGCTGAAGCGTTTGTTTGTTTGAACGCCCTAATCTCAAAAACTACTGGTTTGAATTGAAAAATTCTTCTTGTGTTGGAGAGTCCATTTATCAAAGAAGGCTATAGGCTATATAGCATCACGCTGTGACCAATAGGAGTGAAGACTCAGTGTAAAATCTGAAAAAACGGAGAAAATAGAACTCGCATCCTCTATGATTCCAAATGATTTACCTTTAAATCCTTTTTAATTCATAAATCTTTAAAAGAGACTTCCATAAAGCAAAATTACGAACCAGATAACCGAAATGTTTATTTTTTTTTCAAGATTAAACAATTAGTTTTGTAAAATTACCAGATCATTCATTGTCAAAAGTATCCGGAAATCGTTTTGTTGTTTAAATCGGAAATCCTATTGTTTAATGGTTTCAAATGTTCAAATTCTCACCAAATTCCAAATCGGAAACCACTTAATTCCGAATACTTTTGACACTCCTATTTTTATATTTTTCGTAAATTAACGTTGAAACCGTTAAATATAAAATGACTATTGTCGTGATTTTTGGGTTCGTCTAATTTATACCTTCCTTTTAACATTATAAAGTGAGTAACAACTCTTTAAAAACAGAAATAATGACTCAAAAGCAAGTAAATTACATAATGATAGTGAATTCCGAATACTTTCAAAGCTCACTGTATATGTCGCATTGTCAAGATCGGGTTGCGGAGAAAATCAGTACGTTCTTCTGCCACAAGAGAATAAAACTAAAAATATCATTTACGCAGAAGTACTTTAAAATATTTTTTTTTGAAAACTGCTAAATCCTGATCATAATAACAGAAATTTGCGCGGACGAAGTCGCTGGTAACAGCTAGTACTATATAATTATATAGTAGTAATTATTATTTTCAAACATTTTTTAAATGAATAATGTTAATGATATAAAAAACCTCATATGAATATTTGATATGTTACCTCTGCAATATCAATACGTTTAAGACTCATCGCAGGATAGATAAAAAAGACTTGTGACTGACCTAGACGTCATTTCTGAGCAAAGTATTATATTAAAAAAAAAATGTTTTGAGAATTTTGGTTATGAATTGGTTTCAGACTTGAGTAGGTTTAATGTTTTACTGTGTTGAAGAACCTGTTTCCCACAACTATGTCTGATTTTAGTTGGAATTGTAGTCAGTCTGTCTGGAGGTAAAACATGGAGTCAGTTTTTGTTTTTATTTATTTTTCCTATGGTTCGCTCTAATATGGTGGCAATCTTGGTTATATTATTATATCAGGGCATACTTTTGAACACGTATGAAAAAAATGAAATCCAGGAAGAAATAAAGGCCCGGTTAAAGGTGGGAAATACGTGTCATTATTCGGTTGCTAAACTCGCGGCTTCTGTCTAAAAACTTAAAGATTCGAATTTATAAAACTATTATTCTTCCAACAGTTCTTTACGGATAAGAATAGTGACCGCTTACTTTGAAGGATTAAGGACAACGGCTTAAGGTTTTCGAAAATAAGGTACTGCGTAAAATATTTGGTCCGAAGATAGATGAGGCCACTGGGGAGTTTAGAAGGTTGCACAACGCGGAATTGCGGAGCTTTTATCCTGTCAATATAATTGAGTTGATAGCATCGCGATGACTCAAATGGGCGAGTAAAGTTGTTGGGCTCGGTGAGAAACGGATTCCGAGAAAGTTGGTATTTGCTGAACCGACTGGTAGACGTTCGAAAGGTAGGCCGAAGCGTCGATAGGATGATTGCGTTATATTAAGGCTGATTTCGGGGGCTTGGGCTTGACCGGCGAACATTGGACGGGTCTGTACAGGCGGCGTTTGGTGGTATCGGCATCGAACCTTTGGGTTCGGTAAGCCTATTATTATTATTATGGTTTGCTCTAAGCATCTGAGCAATCGTCCAGAAAGAAAAAAAGTTAGCTACAATTCTCTCTCTAACTTTCACTCAGAATCTGGGAATGAATTCAGGTTAGGGCTTAGCGGTGACAAAATCAAAGAAAAATCTAACAATGATTCTTGATTATTTGTTCTTATCATACCAACAGTCTATCATATATCCTCAATTAATCTATTGAACGTTCATTGGCATTAAGCTAAGTCAGCCTCTTAACAACTTAATAATAATAAATAAAATAATTATTTAACTCATAAAATATTTCGTATTTTTTTAATATTAAAATGTCCCAAAAGAAAACGCATTGACTATACTACCAAGTAGCCGCAAATCTCTTTACTTTTTAAAGTTAAGTTTTTTCAGACTCTCATCGGACCTACCCAACTCTATGGCGCACTTAAAAAGGCGAATATCCAGAATCTTCGAATCTACCGAAATCCGTCTCCGGCGAATCGTCTCTAACACTTGTTTCCAAAGGGCAAGGCACAGACGACTTCCCGAGGAGCTCTAACAAACCCCTAGTGCCTAAACACATCAAGTTCTTGAGAGTCATGGGAGCTTTGCAGCCTCAGCCATGTCAGGTGATTTCTCTCTGTCCAGTGAAAACAAATTACATGTAAAACCGTAAAAATAACACATCCTTTGGACTGTGCAGTTTAATCTTAAATATTTACAAAGGTGTTATTCTAAGAAACTTACGTATTGTGATCTCATTATAAAGAAAGTAGGTGATGAGAAAGGAAATACATTTCAGTTGACCTCAACCTGCGTTGCGTGTCTTTCTCGCTTCTTGATATGTTCCTAGTAAATAGTTTATTGTTTATTTAACTTCACTTTATGCTACTATGGCTAGTCGGACGATGCTACAGCGGGAGTCCTAAATTTTTCCTATCCAGGTTTTATTAGGATAGGGATCTTTAACGAGTACCTGACATCGCACAGGCTCGGGACCAGCTCTTACCGTCCCCTCCGAAGGAAGGCTTAACTAAGGGTTTTTTACTCCCATTAAAAAATCCTAGGACCACTGCCGGATTTGAACCCGGTACCTTGGGCATAGGAGGCTATTATGTTAACCACCCAGCTATAAGTGATCCCATCTTAGTAGCTGTTCTTCGGTTTCCCATCGCAAGAAATTGATTTAGATGCCTCGTTAAGGTAATTGTGTATTATTTCAGACGTGCGAGGGAAGAGATATAGGACAGCTCGCTCGAGAAAACCTGTAACCTAGAAGGAGTACAGTCCTGGGTCCTGGAAGCTGGAGACGCCATTAGAACGTGGACTAATGAGGTCATTTGTCGCCCCTTCCGGTCTCTCTATCTCCGCGTCTTAATTGTCCTTCCGGTCCCTCTACTTCCGCTAATTGCCAAACTTGTAAAGGACCTTTTGTCTTCCCTCGAGGACTTACCGTCTTCTCTCTCTGTCAGCTTTGTTTTGTCATCCCGCGATCTTTCACTTCTTACATCTTAGCTCGGTCGGGGATTGCTGTCATGTAACGATTGAAGGAGATCGTAGTCAGGTAAAACCGGGGGTAGATCATCATAGGGAGGGAGGAAATGGGCAATAGTCTTCCTTTCCTCCTCTCCCCTCCCCCCCCAAAAAAAAAAGATAGCCAGTTCAAAATACCATGGAATATACTACATACCATTTTGAGATGTTACCCGTGGGGTAGTGTAGTCACCGGCCGGGTTTGAACCCGCGGAATGGCATTAGAAAGCAGTTATGCAAGCCACTAGATGGTAGTATGCTATAGTAAGCAGTTCAGCCACTACACAGAACCTACTATTACCAATAGAGTTACTAAAATAAGGGGTCTCTTTTGCTAAATTAAAGTTTGTACGCTTGAGTTTATAAAACACTTCCTAGCTTAATAGTTTTAAGTGGTAGTTCAGTCAAGAAAGACCTATTTAGTTATCAGTTATATTTATGATTAACTACTTTGATATTGTTGGGTCCTTCTATGTCAAGGGTTGCGGGTTAAAACCTCCTAAATGGCCCTAGGATTTTTTTAAGATAGTGAAAATCCTTAGGCGGGCCTTCTTTTGGATGTAGTGTAAAATTGTGGTCACGATCCTGTGTGGTATCAGATTCTCGTTAAAGATCCCTATCTTAATTAAACCTGGGTAAGAAAAATTTATAAATCCCACCACAGTGGAAACAAACAGCAACCGAAGATACCATGTTAAAGAATAGTATTAATTATCATTAGCAGATATTTGTCAAATTTATAAAAAAAAAATATCTCCAATTAAATTAATCTTAATGTATGCATTAAAATGACTAAAATCATTTTATTAATTTAATGTCACTTTATGCTACTGTGGCCAATCAATTGGACGATTTTGCAATCAGTATAAGTTCTTAAATTTGCAGATTTAATTAGAATATGGATCTTAGAGAGATCCATTAGATGGCATAGCACAGGGCGGGTACAACCATCTTACGTACCTTCCGATGGACGGCATGACCACGGATTGACTTTTTTTAAAATCCTAGAATGCTATTGTACTAGCAACTACAACACATGTTGACATCTTTTTTTTTTTTTTTTTATTATATTTTATTGAAATTTACAACTGTATAGGAATACATCAAGTAAATGTGCTGATTAAAAATAGTGTACATGAAAAACCTGAAGAGAAACTGCCCATTGGCAGCACTCTAGTAATTAATCTAAACAAGAAGGTCTCGAGGCCATCTTCTTTTCAGACGCCTCGGAGGATTGTCGGGAATTGAAGAGGAAGCAAGGATTGAAACTAGTGGGTTAGAGTGGGATTGGAGTTTGTCATGGAAGGATTGATACCTGGTTCGGGCCAAATCAGCTACAAATGGAATATTAAGGTCTTTATGGATAAGCTTATTCGTGACAAAATAAGGAGCGCTTAGGATTTTTCGAAGGATTTTGGAATGGAAGGATTGGATACGGGAAGAATTTGATGGTTTAGTGGAGCCCCATAGCTCAACTCCGTAAGACCAGATAGGTCTTATTATGGTCATGTTGATGAGTCTTTTGTAGTGAAATTTAGAGCGTTTGTCTAGTAAGTGTTGAAGTAACCGAAAGCGGCGAGCAGTTACTTGTCGTTTCAGTCTAGTGTGCGGATTCCATGTTAAACGTTTGTCAAGTAGAAGCCCTAGGTAGCGGATCTGTTCAACTGGAACGAGCGGAATGTTATTAAAGTATACTGTAGGGCAGGATGTCATAGGTTTACGACGTAGGGTGAAGGTAATTTGTTGGAATTTATTTTAATTCTCCAATTCTGACACCATACCTCAAGGTCTCTGATGTGGGATTGGAGATTTTGAGAGGCAACAGTGGGATCATTATTGACTGATAATACACAAGTGTCATCTGCATAAGTAGAAAGGAAAGTATTAGGATGTGATGGGATATCAGCTGTATAAACTGTATAAAGAATGGGTCCTAGGATACTGCCTTGAGGAACACCAGCAGACTGGGTAAAAATGGTTGAATAGGAACTATTGTTGTTGATTCTGAAGGATCTGTCAGAAAGGTAGGACTGGATAATGAGGAAGTAAGTAGGAGGCAGGAATTTACGGAGCTTGTAAAGCAGTCCCGGGTGCCAGACTCGGTCAAAGGCCTGTTCCACGTCGAGAAAGACTCCCGTGCAGTACAATCCGCGCTCCAATGTAGACGTGAAAACATCCACCACACGATGGCATTGCTGGATAGTGGAGTGGGATGTTCGGAATCCAAACTGGTGGTTTGGGATTATGTGGTTTAATTCTAGGATTGGGTACAGGCGTTTATGTTGACATCTAAACTACAAATAAGCTTACCTAATCGCAAAAGAATTATGCAGTAATAAAATATAGAAATAGATTTAAGCGGTTTGTGAGTAGCCTAGTCGAGTTAGTCACTCTAATTCCAACTTTTTATCTGTTATTTAATTTAATTTTATTATTTTATCTGCTTCCGAAGTAGAGACTTTATGTAACAACTTTTTATACTTGAGATATTTTATGTTATTATTCCATGTTTATATTTATTTATTTAAATTCACTTTATTCTACTGTGGCTAATCCGACGATGCTTCCTAAGTGGGAGTCCTAAATTTTGCCTACCCAGGTTTAATTGGGATAGCGATCTTTAACGAGTACCTGCCATCGCACAGGTTTGCTTGGGATATTTAAATAAAATAACCAAGGATTTTTGACTCTCAGTAAGAAATCCTAGGACCACCAACGGATCTGAATCCATAACCTTAGGCATAGAAGGCTGTTATGCTGGTCATTATACTACAGGTGATTTTTTCCCCTATGTAATTCTAAAAACCAATGATTTTTAAATGAGTAAAAATAATATTCCTTTTCTTTGTTATCAAAGCGCTATTGTCTATGAAAATAAGAATCTACTAGTACCAAAATATTATTAATTATAAAATAACGGCAAAAGAAGGAAAAAGCTTCTTTGCTTTGGTTAAATTAAAGTTTGTGCGCTCCAGTTTCTTTAAACTCTAACTCTCCCCTTCGAAAATAATTTATACTTTGTCGTAGGGTAGGATTTTTTTAAACTTTAACTTACCTATATCTGAAATATATAGTAATGGAAGGTATTGCGATCGCAAAAATTTTCGAATTTCAGTTTTCAACGGAAATACAAGTTTTCAAGTCTAGTGCAAAAACTAAAAGCCTTACGAAACTATAATTTCATATAGAAGACAACTAACTATACGCCCGAGAAGTAACAGTAACATTTTCATCAGAATCAGCTATCCAAATAAGCCGCTTTATACCATGCATTTTGCATCTTTTTACAATATACTCAAAAACGGGTCCAACGAATTTGATTTAACTCGCTATATCGATGTAAACTTTAATGGGCTTTAATATGATGTAGGTTTTATTCTGATAAAACAAGTATGACGAGGCTTAAATTTTCTTTCTCTAAACTACTTTTGATTTTGTAGATTTAAAAAAAAATTAGGCAGATTATGTTATTAGCATTGATAAAATACGGCTAAATATGCAAGATAAAAATGCAAAAAAGATTTTAATGCAATTTTTGAACACAAGAATAGTAATATAGATGTATAATATACCGCTGGAAAGCTAAAGATTTTAAATTATTTTTAATCTAAAACACGGAGTTGTAAAGGTTAATAGATAAAATTATTAGATGTTTGATGTTTGTTTATTTAATGTCACTTTATGGTACAGTGGGAGTCCTAAATTTTGCCTATCCAGATTTAATTAGGATAGGGATCTTTAACGAGTACCTGACATTACACAGGACCACCTTTTTACGTCCCCTCCGAAGGACGGCATAACTAAGGATTTTTTACTTCTATTAAAAAAACCTAGGAACTCCTGCGAGTTTAAACTCGTGACATTTCGCATAGAAGGCTGTTGATGTTACAGGTGTTCCCGGTTTATTGAGAGTGATGAAAAGAAGATTAAAACTGATTGTTGAAGATAAAAATATAAAGATTATTTAATAAAACACATGTTTCTATTGAAATTTAATTTAATTAATTCTTTAACAATTTATTTTTATCTCTATTTGTATTTAAAAATTCTTAAGTAAAAGTCGTGTTTTGCGCGCACCAGTTTTTTTTAATAACATAGTTCTGAATATAAAAATTTAAACCATAAGATGAATATTTTATTGTTTATTAATATAAACAGTACAATCCGTGATGCCTGGCTCAGTCAGCTCCTGATATTCCGGGAAGCTCGGCACACAATGGACACATCGCCGGCAGTATATGACAGGGACCGGTGTGTGATGGGACGAGCAGTGTGTGACGCGCACATAATAAAATTAATCAAGGCTTCATCAGGGGATAAAGACTCCCGAGCCCTATTCACTCTACGACCTGTTTTTTCATTAGCTCGGCTCCGGACTTCACATGCGGTCCAGGCCTCTACAGAGGATAAGTCCACTCTCACACAAAGTCCTCCAAACACACACACACTAAGTCTATCTCAATCCCCCCCCTTCCCCAAATTAATGGAGTCCTCCGAGAGAGAGAGAGATAGGAGGGACCTTACTCCGATTTTAATTGAACCTCATTTTTTTGTATTTCAATTATCTTCACAAAACGAACTTCAGATCCTCTAAATCATACCAGTTCCGAGGATTAGTAACCTTACCTTTTCTTATTTTTTGGTTAATTACTTTTATATTATAAGGTCAAGTCACGATTTATAAGAGATGTGATTCCCCACAATATATTTTTAATAATATACTGAATATGGCATTCAGACATCGATAATTTAAAGTAATAATAAAAATTACACCTATAGCTTTTTTCAGTCAAATTCATAATTTTTTCAGTCAAATTCATAATTTTTCAATCAAATTCATAATTTTTTCAGTCAAATTAATAATTTTTTCAGTCAAATTCATACTTTTTTCAGTCAAATTCATAATTTTTTCAATCAAATTCATAATTTTTTCAGTCAATTTCATAATTTCTTGTACCCATTTTATAAAGCTAATTTAATGAAGTTTTGCTACGAACAACTTAACATTTTTATTAAATCTCGTTGTTGTTTATCCATTTATCGTCACTTTATGTTACTGTGCTTAATCCGACTCTTAAGTAAACCTGGGTAGGCAAAACTTAGGGATCTTTTACGAGTTTCACTTATTAAATCTTTTAAGAGTAATCTGTGGTGCACAAATATAGGAGTTAAAGATTAATATGTCCAAAGTCACGTGTTTAAACCCGGCAGATTCAAACACCTTGTTGAATGCATTTAGGGTCACCTGTAGAGTAGTGGCTAGCATAACAGCCTTCTATGCGTAAGGTCGCAAGTCTAAAACCAGCAGATCCTCCTATATTTGTGCACCACAGATGACTTAAAAGATTTAATAAGTGGAACTCGTAAAAGATCCCTAAGTTTTGCCTACCCAGGTTTACTGAAGAGTAAACCTGGGTAGGCAAAACTTAGGACTCCCGCTGCACCGTCGGATTAAGCACAGTAACATAAAGTGACGATAAATGGATAAACAACAACAAGATTTGATAAAAATGTTAAGTTTCTTGGTAGCAAAACCTCATTAAATTAGATTTATAAAATGGGTACAAGAAATTATGAAATTGACTGAAAAAATTATGAATTTGATTGAAAAAATTATGAATTTGACTGAAAAAATTATGAATTTGACTTAAAAAATTATGAATTTGACTGAAAAAAGCTATATATGGCAGATTATAACAGGTACTACACCTTTACAGCTCACTGATACATCCATGTAAATACACAATATTATATTTTATTCGTTGGAATCAGTACAAGATTAGTTAAAACAAAGGAACTAGAACTATAAACAAAGTCAAGCATACATTTTCGACCAAGGGGCACAGCTATGGTAAACTGGCTTGCAACAGCCTTTTATGTTCCAACCCGGTAGAATAACAGCAACATAATAGACCAAGAAAAATATAATCCCTCCTCAAAATTTGAGGTTCCATGTTAAAATATTTGTATAACAAATATATAATATATATATATATATATATATATATATATATTTATATAAAATATATATATATATTGATATTTACAATTGTATTTTAAAATACATTCTGTAAATGTGATAGTATAACAATTATAAAAAATAAAAAAAGGTCTACGAAACTTCGTAACATAAATTTTTGTTATCCATTAAAAATATCCAAAATTTATCTTTGATAGGTACTTAAATCCTCTACGAAACAAAAACGCAACAAATTATTATATAATGGTGTATTATTTCCTAATTTTTATAATATGGTATTACTATATAGATTTGATGTGTAGACATTTTTTTTTTTTTTTTTTTTAATTTTTTTTATTAAGAGATAATACAATCTGCCACCTTCTGGGCAATGAGTATTACAGATAGAATACATCATTCATACCATATGTACATTGTAAATCATAATAAATCATCATAAATCATAAATGTAAATCATAATAAATAAATAAATGTAAATCATAATAAATCATTCATACAACATAGCGTGTAGACAATTAACTTATGAGCATAGCAATACATTAATCAAAGACCTTAAGACAGACGCACCAGAAACACTCTTAATTTATATTCAAGAAAAATGCCCATTATTACTTTCACTTACTATATATGGTAAAGGAACGTATTGCGATCGTTGAAATTTTCGAATTCAAGTTTTTCAACGGAAATACACGTTTTAGGGTCCCCTGAGTACAAATGACCAAGTCACACAAAAAGGTCTGTGCGTGTGCGTATATGTGTATGTGTGTCTGTGTGTGTGTCCGTGTGTGGTAACTGCCGGGCGGAAACGAAAAGTCCTATAAAACTGAAATTTTATATTTAAGACAACTATACGCCCGAGATGTTACAAAAACATTTTCATCGAAATCGGCCAACCAGAAGAGCCACTTTCTACGATGTATATTGCACCTTTTTATGATTTTCTCAAAAACGGCTCCAACAATTTCGATTAAACTCGCTATGTTGATGTAAAATTTAATGGGATTTAATATCATGTAGGTTTCATTCTGATTAAAATAGTCTGACAGGGCTTAAATGGCAATATTTTCTTCCCCTAAAGTACCTTTAATTTTGTATATTATATAAAAAATAACCATATTTTTTATTTACCACTAATGAAAAACAGGTTAATAAATAAATTGAATGAATTCGATACCCAACTAAAGGAAAAAACTGAAATAATATGTTTTTAATGCATTTTTTTTGTTTTTGAACAGAACAGTAAATTACCGTTGGAAAGCTAAAGATTTAGGAAAAAAAAATCTAAAACACGAGCTTGTAAAATTTAATAAATAGTGATTAAAAGCCGATACAACTAGCTGATGATTTTAGATAATAATATAATAGATTTTTTTTTATAAAACACATGTTTCTGTAGAAATTCAATTTAATTAATTCTTTAATAGTTTCACTAATTTTTTTCTCTAACTGTATCTGAAAATTCTTTAATAGATTTTTAAAACGGAGGTAAGTGAATGTCGTGTGTTGCCCGCACCAGATTTTCAGTGTACCTCCAAATATGAACATGAAACACGCGATTTTCGAGTAATATTTTTGTACGAGTTTAAATTCGGCCATTCAGCAGCTGAGGAAGCTATCGGCAATATTTGCTAGGCGTTTGGGGAAGGGAGCGTTAATGAATAGACCATTTGCCACTTGGTTTTTTTTACTCCCACTTACCTATATATGAAATATATAGTAAGGGTAAGTATTGCGATCGTGAAAATTTTCAGGTAAGTCTAAGACGAACACGAAAAGTTTTACAAAAATGAGATACCATAGCTGAGACCACTAAGTAGATGGATGATACAGCACCTTTTCCACTATAACACCCATCTATAACCACATTTTTTACCATTAAGTCAAAAACGGCTGCACAATTTTTGACTAAACTCACTAGATCTAAGTAAATTTTTCTTGGATGTATACGTACGTACCATGGCATTATTCAAAAAAGAAACTAAAAAGGAGCATTGAAGTAGCTTAGGAAATATTCCTAATTTTTTGTCTAATCAAAATTGACAGCGTAGTCTAGTTCTTTTGATTCCTTGAAAACTATATTTGTAAGTTAGCTTACTTCACAGCTATAACTATAATAAAATTAATAGGAAATAATAAACTATTTAGTAATAATTTGTGGCCATTTTAAACCTAAAAATCTTTCCCAAGGATTTGCTATTTTATGGATCCTAGCTGAAACCATCTTCATTTTCTTGTTTCTTAATTTTTTTCAATTACTTCCTCGCACTGCTTGGCTGAGACACAGAAGCAGATTTCTATACCATGCCTTAAGACTAAGAAGGTAGCTAAGACTACTACAGTGTCGTATAGATCCCTGGCTGCTGAGCTAGGAAGCCCACCTCGCTTCAACAAATATTGACCAACCTTCCTACCTATCTCCTTAGCATAGCATCATCAATTATATTAAACCATCTACAACAATTTTACAACAGTTTTTACATCCATATAGAATGTTTGCTTGATAATTCTATGTTCAGATGGCAAAATAATAAGCCACTTTTTCTATAAATAATAGCCTGCATATTGTGGAGTGTCCATTCCTTCATTTTTAGAAGGGGGTTCTTTTATTTGTACAAGGTAGATTTGTTAACTCATAAACCGGAAGAGAAACACTTAGGAAATTGCCATCTTCTAAAAATTAACAAATAACATTGCCAAATGTAAAACAACTCTCCTTATTGAAAATTGACTTAATACCATTTTTCATACCGAGCGAAGAATCAAAGCACTGCTTTTCAAAAGATACCGAAACGTTCGGTTTGTTAGTTTTAATCGCATTTTTTTCATATTTACTCGAGTATTATGATGGTTAGCATCCAAAAACTGTTAGTTATTACAGATCAACTAATCAAGTCTTTTAATTTTACATTAGTATAAGAAATTATGAAAAGTTGGCAATTAAATCTAACTCAAGTATTTCAACTAGAAAAAAAAACTCTATCAATTTTACATAAATAAAGCGAGTTTAATCAAAATCGTTAAAACTGTTTCAAAGAAAATCGTAAAATAGTTGCAAAATAGATGATATAAAGAGGCTCTTCTAGTCTGTCAATTTTGGCGAAACGGTTGCTGTATCATCCCAGACAAATAGCAGTCTTAAATATAAGATCTCGGTTTCTGCGACTACTAGTTTTTGAGCTAGTGTCAGTCAGTAAAATAACACACTTTTTTCGATAATAGGTCATGTGAAATCAACGTGTCTCTGAATTCCACATGAAAACTCGAGAAAGAAATAGTGCGATCTCTTATAATATATTCAATAGATAGGTAAATAGAAGTAAATGGTTATTAATATATTGGGTTGTACAATAAGTTAGTAACGTTTTTTAACATTTCAATTTAATTCATCAATTTTAGTCTTTGTAAAACCATCACATATTCTAAAAAAGAATTGGTTGAGATACTTCACTGAATCAGTTTTATATGAGATTCCTTACCTTTAAATGGTATTTCGCTTGTTCAAAACGAAATAGAAAAAAAAATCATGTTCGTTATTTAATGATTTTTTTAATTTCCGGAAATGAAAATTCGCAGAATAGAAGGTTAACGAAATTGGTAGTGTGCAATGATATCTTAAGAGTAATCAAAGTCCGTAAGTAGTTTTCTTGGTTGAGAACAGGAAATTTGGATCTGGAAGACGCAAATCGCTCTAATCCTCCTTCAGCTGTCTGGGAGCACTTAATTAAAAAAATACCTCAAAGATAGCAATATGTAATAGATTAAAACGAATCACGTAGAATCTGGGATCACTTGTAGCTGGGTGGCTAGTATAACAGCCCTCTATGCCAACAGTCACGGGTTCAAACCGCAGGTGGTCCTAAGATTTTTTAAAGGGGGTAAAAAAACCCAAGTTACGCCTTCCTTCGGATGAGGCGTTAAAAGGTGGTCCCGAGCCTGTGCGATGTCAGTTACATTCGTTACAGATCCCTATCCTAATTAAACCTGGATAGGCAAAATTTAGGACTCCCGCTGTAGCATCGTCCGATTAGCCTCAGTAGCATAAAGTGACGGTAAATAAATAAACAAACGAACATTAATTATTTCTAAAGGGGTCGTGACTGGTGTAGTGACTAACAGCCTATAACGCGTGCTTAATTTTGCAGATGACCCTAGGATATTTTAGTGGTAGTAACAAAGCCTTAGTTATGCCATCCTTAGGAGAGGACGTAAAAAGGTGGTCCAGAACCTATGTAATGTCAGGTAATCGTAAACATATCTACAATAATTAAATGTTGAACAACTTTAATAATCAACTGAAGGGGAAAACTGCAGAAATATTCTTTCAGTCAGATTTTTATTTTTCCGAACAAAGCTGTATTATACTCCTTGAATTTTTTTATTGAAATCACTATCACGAACTTATTTCGCAACCCAACAGAAAGAAGAAAAAAAATAAAGAAAATTGTTTATATAAAAAGAATTAAATTCCATTGAGCGAGAAATATTTTCCCGATTCCTGTAAAAATATCTAGCCATCGTTTAGGAAAGAGAAAAGATATTCTATTGTATTTTCCCCCTTTTTCAATTCACTTAGACTGAGGCACAGCTGTGAGACGAAACTATAACCCGGTGCTTGAAGCTCCAAATTGAACATGAAAAGACTTTCTCTTGCAAGAGGTGTTAAATAGTAAATGGTTTTGTAGGTGTTAGTGAAAGCCAAGTGCGGAGAGTTAGCAGATGTATTAAAAAAAAAAAAAAAAAGAGCCTGGGGTGTAAAATGAGTTGAGCTTAGACTATTATTCCAAAGCTCTTCCCTCTTCACTATCTTGCCAGAAAAACTAAGATATCGATCGCAGGATTGATTACGAAGATATGAGGCGAAGATCTCCAGAAGGTTACTATATCAATTGTACCAATTTTCACAAAAAAGAAGAATGTCTCATTTACTTGTTTTTGAACTAATTATATTGATTATTATCGTACTCAAATATAAAGGGTTGTTTTTATATGAAATATCCGTTTTTATAGTTTCTGAAATACATAAAGGATTTTGCAGGTCTCTGTTGTTTTCTTCCGAATGTTTACATATTTAAAGTAAACAGTTACTAATCATCTACCTTTATATTATAAACATTAGCTTCCCAATCAATTACCCACTTTTTAGTATAACTCCAAATATGAACATGGAAATACGCAATTTTCCAGTAATATTTTGGTACTAGTTTAAACTCGGCGACCCAGCAGCTGAGGCCGCTAGAAATATTTGCAAGGCGTTTGGGGAAGGGAGTGTTAATGAACGGACCATTTGCCGTTGGTTTGCTAAGTTTTCAGCTGGAGATACCGACTTGGAAAACTTGCCTCGAGGAAGACCTCCATTCGTAATAGGCAACGATGTCCTCAAACATACAGTAGAAGGATACCTCTACCAAACATTTAAAGGACTCTCGGAACAACTAATTGCAAGTGCATCTACCGTTTCCAGACATTTAAATTGTATTGGGAAAGTAAAAACTTGATACATGGGTACCTCATGATCTCACTGAGCGGCATGTTTCAAAACATACCGTGCAAAAATTGAAAGAACTGGGTCTACGAAGTTCTTGCACACCCACCATATTCTCCCGACTTGTCTCCAACAGATTACCACCTGTTCAGGAATTTAGACAACTTCGTCAAAGGAAAACTTTTTGAAAATGATGATCAAGTGAAAAGTGCGGTTTTCAGATTTTGTTTCACTTCAAAGCTCTTAAGTTCGGGGATAAAAAAGTTGGTGTTACGTTGGGAAAAATGTGTAGAAAAAGAAGGTAAATACTTCAAATAAAATTATCTAGTTTTCATATCGTATTTTTAATAAAAATCCTTTACCTTGAAAGCGGACATTTCATGTGACACAGCCCAATAGAATTGTTCTTATATTTCTTATCATTTTCTCCTGCAGAGATGCTCTACTCGGGAGCCACGTAACAATAAAGCTGGGATCATAGCCCGGTACTGAAGACACTTCTTAACATCTTCAGAAGGACGAGTCCGAATTGGGTCCTGAGATATTTCACATCCCCTAAAGTATCCGAATTAGGTCCCGACCTATTTCTACGGTCCTGGACCCACATCTGAGAAATGTGCGAAATATATAGAACGGCAATTAAATAACTCGACTCATTAAATCACTTTTTAAAAACTTTATTTAAGAAAAAACTTACAATAATGAACTAATAAGTCTACATGAAACTATTGGTTCAACTAATGGTTTGATAATGACAGGGATGAGCTATAGATGAGGGATATATATACTTGATCCTTCGTACGGCTGACTAAGGGTTTGCTAGGAGCTAGCTCAATCCATAACTAGCTTATCTGCCTTACTAGGGAAAGTTGGCCGCATTGTTTTTCGAATTATTTTAACCATTTTTATACGTCTTCGAAACATTTAAAGTGCCTTTTTGCCTTTTCCTGATAACTTTTTTTTTCTTTGATTAATTATGTATTGGGTTGATGCAAAATTAATGCAGGTTTTTAGTAGGTATTGTAAATACGCCATATCTTTACTTTAACCATATATATTTAATCAAAATAATTTCCATCTGAATCAATGCACTTTTGCCAACGTTCAACAAGCTTTCTTATTCCACCAGAAAAAAAATCCGAATCCCTGGACTCAATGAAATCACGAAAAGAATTTTCAATGTCGTCCTGGTTTTGAAAATTTTTCTCCCTCAAAAAGTTGTCCAGATGCCTGAAAAAGTGGAAGTCTGTAGGAGAGAGGTCAGGTGAATAAGGCGGATGTTGGAGAACTTTGTAGCCCAACTCGTGCAGTCGTCGAAGCGTTGGTTGTGCAACGTGTGGTCTGGCGTTATCGTGGAGCAGGATCGGCCCCTTCCGATTCATCAATGCTAGGCAAAGACGTTGCAATTTTTGATTCATGCTGTCAATTTCTTGACAGTACTTGTCAGCAGTTATAGTCTCACCTCGATTGAGAAAGCTTTGACCTCAGCTGGTCGTTGTCCAGAGCAAGATGACGGTCCCGACCTTCCTTGTCTTCGAGGTCGAAATCTCCTCTGCGAAACTTCTGGAACCAACGCTGCACCGTGCACTCATTAATAGCCCCCTGACCCCACACTTCATTAATATTACGAGCCGTTTGCGCAGCGCTGCGCCCTAATTTAAATTCGTAAAAATAAATTTGACGAAAATCGCACTTTGACATTTTCGATTCAAGACCTTTGAACACACTGAACAAAACGATTTCACTAAACAAATTCATGGTGAAAGAGAGGGTATTAGATAAGGTTTGTTTTGGTATAATAATGATCAATGTTAGGATTAGCTTTGTTTACACAATTGGAATTAAGATATTGCAATAGAGGAAACCTGCATTAATTTTGCATCAACCCAATATTATTAACATATATTGTTTTTAATTATGACATAAAATTTAAAAATATTAAATTAGTATCATTAGAAAAGAAATGCTATTTCGTAGAACTACAATGGATTAATTTTTAGATGGAATAGACAAGTCAATTCAATAAAAGTAAACGATTTTATTACCAAAACGCTGCAAATTATTACACAACGGTTTCTTAATTCCAAATAATTATATTAGGGTATAACTATTAATACAGCAGTTAATATACAATTAACTAATGTGGAAAGAAATAAAAAACACAAAGGAAAATGGTCTATCACCGCTGTTAATTTCAAAACGCTATACCTCTGCTAGTTCTAAACCAAGTTCAATGATTCTTTATTCATTTTGTGCAACATTTAATTCTATATCACATGGCACTAAAGACTAAAAATCCGGTGCGCGCAACACACGACTTTCACTTGCTTCCGTTGTTAAAATCGATTAAAGAATTTTCAAACACAGAGATAAAAATGAGTTAAACTAATGAAGAATTAATCCAATTGAATTTCTATATAATCATGTGTTTTATTAAATAATCTATTATATTACTATATAAACTAATCAGTTAGTTTTATCGGCTTTTCATCACTGCTTATTAACTGTTACAAGCATGTGTATGAGATAACATCTTTTCTAAATGTTTAGACATTCAAACGGTATATTATACATGTATATTACTAATCTTAATTTAAAAAAAAAAATAAAAAAAATAATTGCATTAAAAAATAATATTTCCTTTAGTTGGTTAACAAATTATCAGATTATATAGTTTTTTTTTCTTTTTTTTTTTTTCTATATGATCTACAAAATTAAAGGTACTTTAAAAGGAAGAAAATTTAAAATTTCGGCATTTAAGCCCATTCAGACTATTTCAATCAGAATGAAACCTACATGATATTAAAGGCCATTAAATTTTACATCGATATAGCGTATTTAAGAGTTTATTTCTTAAGAAAATCGTAAAAAGGTGCAAAATGCAGAGTATAAACAAAATAGGTTAATTTTTTTTTTTGGCGATCACAAATGTTCATTATTGAAAATACTAAACCAAAATTTTAAGATATCATTTTCGTAGGAAATCTTCTATAGTACCTTTAGCAAATCAGGATCCTATATCATTCAAGGATTGATTGCAATAATTAAAAACTTGACTACACTCCATGAAACCTTCCTCTTTAATCAGGATTGAGGACAATCGCTAAAGGAAGTCAGCAAAGGATGAAAAAAGAACTGGAAAGAATTACTTCCAAGGGTGGTGGTGGGGGAAGATAATCAAGGATAATTAAAAGAAAGGAAGATGAGAAAAGATAAAATAATAAAAAGCGAGGTGAAGTAAATAAGAAGAGTTTTTGAGGAGTGACATTAAGTTCATTAAAAGTTGATGACAGTTTTCCAGTTTATCGAGTTAGGAGTTGGTTTGTCTAAGCCTTCACTTACTGGCTGGCTAAGCCCCTGAAACAGATCTCTGTGCTAACTGCCTGGATGGCCATCTTCATTATCTCTATCTCATATCTAGTCTACTTCATCATATAGAATAGGATGTGTATATATATATATCATTGCTCATTGAAATTTAAAAGTGTACATTATAAAATAACTTATTACAACAAGTTAATAATGCTATATAATAGATTGAAAAATGCTAAACCGGAAAGTCTCGAGGCAATATTCTTATCAGAAGTCTGACATCGACTAAAAGGATTATCAGGAATCGAAGCGGAAGCAAGGATTGAAACTACTGGATTAGGTTAGGAGTGGAGTTGGTCATGGAAGGAGTGATAAGCTGGTTCAGGGCATAATAAAGTAAGGAAGGTTGAGGATTTTACGAAGGATTTTGGATTGCAAGGATTGGATTCGAGAGGAATTGATGGTTTACTTATGGATGGCTCCGTAAGTACAGATTGGTCTTATAAAAGTGATATACATGAGCCTTTTGTAGTTGAGTGGAAGGTTAGCATCTGTCCAGTAAGTATTGAGGTAATCGAAAGCAGCTAGCAGTTCATTGTCTTGTGCGGATTCTATGTGAGACGTATATATATAAACATATATTTACATACGTCTTATGTACGTCTTATGTTCACCGCTTTCGATTACTTCAACACTTATTGGATAGACGCTTACCTTCTAACTAATATATATATATATATATATATATATATATATATATATATATATATATATATATATATATATATATATATATATATATTAATGTGAATATATCATCCATGTTTCTTTATTCATTTAATGCTACTGTGGCCAATCATTAATTTTACCTTGAATCAGGTTAAATTAGGATAGAAATAGATCATTTGACATTAATAATTGATTTTAACAACGGAGGTAAGTGCAAGTCGTGTGTTGCATGCACCAGATTTTTATCATTAACGAATAAGTTAAAATTCAAAAGATCGCAAACCAACATTTCGTAAATCTATAGTTAGTCGCGGCCATTTACATTTACGCAACATCCTTACCTGAGCCAACTACCTAAGGCCGATGTTACCTAATAACAACGAAAACAATAACAACGGTATTAACTATGTTATGTCATTCTGTCCTCCTCAGTTCAATGTTTCTTGTATCTTCGCTTCCCTAAGGCGAAACTAAATCCACACATTAAAATAGCCTGTTTATTCATTACTTTCAGTCATTATAGTAAAATGTTTATTATAAAACAGCCATAAATATGAATTTTTATTTTCGTTTATGATGTAATCGATCAGAAAAAACAACATAAAAATTAATATAATCTGGAGATGTGGTCTGTACATTTGAAGATCTCCTCCAATCATGTTTCGAATATATTTAACAAAATATTTACATAGAAATGTTTTAAAATGTTTTTATTCTAAAAAATAATATACTATAACGTAACCTACTAAATTCACTCAAGTTTATGCGTTTTAAGTATCTACTACACCCCATTATTCTGGACAATATTTTTTTTATAAAATCTGTAGATCTTTCGTAGTATAGAAATAAATTTAGAATGCTTATTCCACTCCTTAAACATTTTATTAGGTAGGTTACCTTGAGGTTCTGTAAAAAAAAGAAAAGATAGAAATATAATTTGAAAATAGATATTGCGTGAACTGATTATAAAAAACGTAATGTACTCCTATAACCCATGAAGGGTACGTATAGAGATCTGTACTGAGTATAGCAGTAACAGTGCACGGCAAGGAGGTGATTACGCTCAGCCATTTCGGGTACCCATTTTAAAGAGGCTGGGTGTGCCCCAAGGAGAGTCTCTATACCCTAGGATTGCACGTCGGCTGAATAAACATAATTAATAATATTCTATTACTCCCAGGATTCGAACCCAGGACCCGGAGAACTGTAGACTATTCTATATAACAGCAGACTATATCCACCAGACCAGACTGATAATAAGAAAACTTTAATTAAAAAAAAAAAAACATTGCTTTTCTAGTATTTTTAAATTTTGCTTTCTTTCTTTATTTTTTTTAACCAAACATCCCAGCATAAATCAGTAACGCAAACCTTTATTCATTTATAAGTAATTAAGACAACCCATAATTACTAAGATCTGATGAGTTAACTCACGGCTAAAAAAAATATATATATATATTCACGTAAATGTCTTGTCAAAATGTAGCAATAACTAATCTAAATTTATTTATCTGTTCGAACTCGAAGACGTACAATATAGAAGAGTATAATATTTTTCCAGAACATTTGCACTTATAATAAATAAAAGGAAGACCGTGCTGCGGTAATAGGTTCAGCTAAAGGAGGTGATAACGTGAAAAGGACCCTTTGCACGGCCGTAAACATCTTCCATATTATTCACAGCTCAAATTTTATATTCACAGAGAATGTATTACTAATTGTAAATATATTCCGATTCCTAAAATCCAGGACGAATTTATATTATAATGTATTTTATGGCGCTATAACTCTCGGGCTTGTGGCCGGGGGTGGATCTGAATATAAAACAGCCTACTTCTGCCTCCGAGTCGACATAAAATAAAATTATTCGCCGAGATAGTTATCTGAAAAAATAAAAAAAGTGTTCAGCTAAAACAAAGTCATATCCCAATTAAAATCTATATTTATTACGCCAATTAGAGTACGTTGCTTATTTAAATGTTACCATAGATAAATAAAAAGGATAAAAAGAATAAAGGAAAAAACTGTTGCGAAAAATTTTGCTTTATAAAGTTAAATACTCATAATCTTGGAAATAGCAACCATGACCCTCAAGAAGACATCTTCTCGTGATTTTATTTTTGTTACTAGTCGACTCTTCGCACGGGTGTAATTAGAATGAGCTGTTATTGAGAATGGAAAAGGTTACGTCTCACCGATTCAGGGTTCATCGGGTAGGGAGTTTATCCTTATCAAAAGTTCAATTAGCTAGAAAATATATTTATTTTATAACGTTTATGGGTCAATCCATTCGAAATCGACAAGACCTTGCCGCTCGACATTTTTGACTTAAGTGATTCTTCCACCAGTGATTCTTTATACGTCCCTGAATATAAAACTATAAATACAAATTCAGCTTCACGGGAAAAAACATGTCATGGGAAAATCTTTCTAATTCCTGTAATTTTTTAGATATCAAATCAAAACAAAAATTAACAATAAGATAAATACATGCTTTGTATTTTTTGTCCCTATGACTCATTCCCTAAATAGTGAAGAAAGTTGTTCGAAAATTCGCGAAAATGAACAAAAAACGAGACTTTTAGCGAGATAAAAGTACCTAAAGAAAAAGAGACTCAGGTTTGGTTATTTTTTCCTTTATAACTTAATTATAGTCCTACTTCCTGTAAATATTTCATGAACATGGTCCTTTTTTGTATATGAATTTTCAAAATAGCCAAAAATTCATTTTTCGCGATGTTTACACAGAAATATCTCAACAGGGACTAAGTGAAAAATTGTGTAACTAATACAGATTACCTATCTATACGATCTGTTTAAGCGATGCAAGTTTGGTCTTTGAGACTAAGCTGGTTCCGGAGTTATAAAACTCTCTTAACTGTTAAAATAACTTTTTCTTTAAAAAATAATAACTCCGGTTATTTTGCATGTTTAAGAACCAAACAAAAACTAGAATGATGATGAGAGTAATTTATATAATTTTGGTCCTTACAACACATAACCCTTACAACCTTAAAAATCAACATACCAGGAACCAAAGGGCACTGTAAGAATTAACGGTCTCGAGTCGAAGAGCTTTCCGATGGCAAAAGGAGTAAAGCAAGGGGATAGCCTCAGCCCTCTACTCTTCATCATCTTTGTGGAAGAAATAATAAAGATTTGCAAGAGAAGAACAGCAAGAGCGGTGATTGGTCATTGGAATATGAGAACCATGCAGGCACAAGTAATGGTGTATGCCGATGACATAGTCTTTATTACTGACTCTAGCGTTAAGCTCCAACAAGCCCTAATAGAATGGGAAGCAGAATTAGGGCGGAAAGGTATGATTATTATTGCCAGAAAAATCAAGATCCTACAAGTGGGATGACAGCGCGAACAAATCCACATTATGTGCAATGACGAGGAGCTTGAAGTGGTAAATAAGTTCTCCTACCTTGGAACTGCGACAAGCGGAAATGGAAAAATACAAACCGAAATATCCCACAGGATAGGAAAAGCAAATAATATTTACTATTCCATCAGCAACACAGTAGTAGGAAAGAGAGAGGTTAAACAAGATGTCAAGCTCCACATATTTAAGGCCGTATACATGCCTGTTCTACTGTACGGAGCAGAGAGCTGGGTAATGTCGGACAACCAATGGAGCCGTATAACAGCGGCAGAAATGAAATGCCTGCGCAGAATGGCTTCCAAAACCCGCAGGGATAGGATCCGGAATGAAACAATAAGGGAAGAATTAAACATTTCTGCAATGAAGGAGACCCTGGAGAAGAGAATGTTGGGGTGGTACGGGCATGTATGTAGGATAAGCCAGGATTGTGACCCACCCAAATATATGGAGGCAAAACCAGTTGGCACCAGACCTAGAGGGAGACCTAGGCTTAGCTACGATAGCTACATTACCAAGTTGGGGCAAGCGAGAGGCAAGACACTGCAGGAGATGAAGACTCTTGCAGGAGACAGAGAGGGAGGGAGATCCTGGGTTGGACTATCTCCACGCTGGAAGGCACAAGGAGAGAGCTGAAGAAGAAGAAGAACACATAACCTAAGTAGCCAAGAATACATTTTAAAAATATCACAAAAAATTACATCAACTGAAACCTTATGCGCGCTATGACGAGGGAGGTTAGAAATTATTTTCAGGCTTAATTATTTGTCCTCATGTAGCCTTATCATTGCAATACTTGTTTTAAAAATTTTGATCCTGTGATGCTATATCCTTTTTTTAGTATAAATTTGTAAAGAAGGATTATTTTCTAAATCTGAGATATTCATAGCAAAATATCTCAAAAAAGACAGAGTGAAAAATGATGAAACTGATGCAGGTTATACCTCTATATCATAAGTGGTTTCACGAAAGGGTAGAGAATAACTGGTCTAAAAATCAAAAATCTGGAGCGGCAAAATTAGTAAAAATGGGACGATTTCAAATGGATTGACCCATATTTATTATTTTATATTCCATCGTCGGGAAATTGAAAATATTAATCAAAAGTTTATTTGTTTGTTATTTTAAAGTGAATCATAAAATTATATTACATTTTAACTTATTTTAAATCTTGTGCTTTCTAACGATATATTATACGTCTTTGTTTCTACAATACTTATATTTCAGGAATAATCTTTTGATGACATGGTTACAGAAAATTTATTTTTACCGTTTAAAGAAAACCTTAATTGTAAAGTATTTTACTTGCAAACCTTATATATATATATATAATATATATATATATATATTATATATATATATATATATATATATATATATATATATATATATATATATATATATATATATATATATATATATATAATAATAAATAACAAATGGTTAATAACAACCAGAGACCTATACCTGCTTCGCGCGGATTATTTTTGAACGAAGTGTCAGTCATTCATGTTTAAGATAGTAATGTTTGACCGATTTAGAGTTTATCGCTTTGAGATCATCAGCTCATTAGAGAAGAAATGTTCATAAGTTTATGGGCTCCTAACAACTTCCTGTTAAAGTGAAGTGCTTCCTTTAATTGGTTGTCCCCGAACCTATGAGATGGCAGGTACTCGTTAAAGATACGTATCCTAATTAGAACCGAGTAGGCAAAATTTAGGACTCCCACTGACCTACAGTAGCCCAGTGCCCTCTCCCCTAAAAGATAGTTTGTAAATGGCTACATAGAGGAGATATATACAATATTGGACCATGGTCATGACAGGAGATGGCAGCTGCATTAGCATGGTATGGTTATGGTGGGTCACCGTCCGAATCAGCATAGCTTCTATAATATTATATCATAATACGATTTGCGAAGGCTCGCTAAAACACAGGCCCAACAATTGATTCCACTCGAGGCTATATGCAATTCAATTACTGCCAATCATCTGCCTCGACCTCCCATCCATATAACCAGCAGTCATAATATAAAGTACTTTAGCTAAATATGTATATATATATATATATATATATATATATATATATATATATAATATATATATACATACACACACACACATGCGTACAATGCGATTACGTTATAAAATAGAGTAAATAGTAGATAGGAGATATAAGGAATTGGACGGACAAGCTCGACTGTTATACCTTACTTGAAGCACATGTGATGATATAAAGAGTCGATACAGATGGGATAAAGATTGTTAAGGCTGTGCTACACGGCGAAAGAAGAAGTAGGTGAAAAATCGTGAGATTTAGTGATAGTGAATTATCATACACACTCACATACTTTTAACGTATTTTAAAATATATTCAATTAATGTATTTTCTATAAAACTTCATCATTTTTTTTTTAATTTCTTAAAATGAAGTTCCTATGTTAAAAAAACAAAACAATATGTTCCTCTAATGACCGTGCCTCCTAATCATCTTCCTCATCTAAAAAAACAACATGTTTTCATGATGTGCATATTAAACGTCCCACAGTGGGCAAAATCACCAATTTAGGTGGACAAAAGTCAAGTCAAAAGTTTGGAATTTCCTAGTGCTTCACTTTTTTATTATTAGTTGGCAAGACCCTTAATACTATTTACCATACCATGTTAGATAGGTAAGACATCATATTTCTAAACTCGTTATTGAATATACATTGTAATCTCACCTGTAGAGTTAATTTAGCAATTAGTAAATGTATGCCCCTATTCAATAACGAAAAACTATATAACCCCCAAGTTACCCCAAGGATTTGTTTGTAGGATTTGTGTCATCAATACGGACAAAAAATTTTTGCGTTTTGGGGGATACATAATTTTTTTCAGACACAACACTGCGAATCAAAAGTTTTACAAAATATGTCATTTCAAGATTTTTCTAAATGATATAAAATACATATATTAACAGGTATTAGCAACTCCGAGCCATAATTAGATTTTTTATATTATTTTTCCTGTATTCTGGGACTTCAAACGTAAAATGAAAAGAAGTTTTAGATTTTAGCAAATAATTTTGATGTTTGACCACTGTGCCAAAAAATTAATTTTTCTTATAATGTTTTGTTATAATTTTTTTCCGTAATCTAAGACCCCAAAGGTTAAATATAGACAAGCTTCAGAATTTTGTTCTCCTAAATCGGTCATATTTTCCACTTTGCGTCGGGAAAATTAAAATATTAAAAAATACTGACTTTCGATAATTTCTACAGCCGACTAAAGATCCTCAATAAAGCATTTTATTTCATAACTTTAGTTTAACTTTAATACAGCGAAAAAACTAATTCCACATTCTTATGCGAAAATAATCAAATAAGTTGGTTATATAATATAGTAATGAGGGATTTTCGGGTGTCCTGTTCCGTTAAAAAGGTTTAGAATAGATGTAGTGCGTTTTGGAAATCAATATCTTAATTGTGGATTGTTCAAAATCTAAATGAGTGAGAAGGTGGGTACGATTGAATCTGGTTAGGAAAAATGTATGACCACCACAGTAGGCGTAAAATGAACATGCAGTGACCTTAAATGAATATACAAACTACCTAGTAGTAAAAATAAAAAAAAACGCAGTTAATATGACAGTGGGAGTTGATAGGAGAGGGAGGTAGCCGGCGGTCCCCTAGTACAGTGGCAAAGAGCTCCCTCGGGGCGGGTTTATCGCCGCTATAATTACTGCCTCGTAAACTCTGTCCCTAACTTGATGCACACTTATCTTCCCTAACAGCTTCCGCTCATCCTCTTCTGTCCCTACCTGCAATTTTTTGTTATTCTACAAGTTTAGGTTTCGCCGCGTCCCGAGGGACAGATTTGAGCGACCAAAGTTCACTCCCTCAGGTTCATAAAACCTCGATCGGCCCTTGGTGGTTCAGGATCATGTGATCTCTGGTTAAAAGTTCACGCAACGACCAATAGCCTTAATTGAGATTTTTTTTTTTTTTGTAAAAATTTTCACTAGGTTAAATCAAAAAAATGTGTAGCTTTATTTATTTTTTAAATTTAATAATTTAAAAACCGGTAAAGAAATAGGACTCGAGAATTAAATATCGATAAAACGAAATATATTATTAGTAGCAGAAATAACGGCGATCTTAGTGATATTGATATATCTAAGGTATACTCTTGAACACGTAGAGTAATTCAAGTATTTAGGTTCAATGATAACAAGAAAAAATGAAATCCAGGAGGAAATAAAGTCCCGGTTAAAGGTGGGAAATGCGTGCTATTATTCAGTTGCTAAGTTACTTAGTTCGTGGCTTCTGTCTAAAAACTTAAAGGTTAGAATTTATAAAAACTATTATTCTGCCGACGGTTCTTTACGGATGAGAAACGTGGCCGCTTACTTTGAAGGATGAACAACGGCTTAAGGTTTTCGAAAATAAGGTAAAATTATTCGAAAAGATTATTCTTCATCGTCTAAATTCCCTCAAAATTTTTTAAAGCTTTTCCAAATCATCAATGCGGTTTCAGAGAAAACATCATTCGACCATTTAGCAATGTCACCGATTAGTAGATTACATTTCGAAAGCTTTAAAGACTACACAATTTTATTCCCAAGCGTTTTCCCCGATATTAGTCAAAAATTCAATTAGGTGTGGCAAGAAAGATTGCTTTCCAAGCACAAAATTTTGCTTTCTCCGACTTATTTAATATTACTATCGTACTTGAGAGACAAATACTTTACTGTAAAAGTGTGAGGTGCATCTTTTGCTATGAGTAGGAGTCCCACAAGGCAGTGTACTGGGGCCATTACTATTTAATATTTAATAGACCTACCTAAGAAGGATCATATTTTACTAGCAACGTTTGCAGAAGATACGAAAGGAAAATCGTTAACACACCATTTTATGTGATTGACGAATTACTCCACAAGGACTTGGACTTGGAGAATATTATAAACATTTTCACAACAGACTGACAATATGAACCCTTCGGCCCAAACACTTGAATCTCCCACCAATCCGCACAACCCACCCAGACCACTTTTGAGACAGTGGTACAGAGATGCCTTGGATTAAACAACTATTCAAGAGGTAACGTATCAGCTTGTAGCAAATAGATTTCATTTGATGGAAAATAGCTATTAGTGCCAAAAGATTGTAACTAAATAATTTTTTTTTTTTAATTCTTATATTGAAATTTACAACTGTACAATTTACATAGTACAATAAGTAAATGTGATATTTACAAACAATTGGCTTGGAAAGTCATGAGAAGAATCTACCCAGCGGTAGCACTTTAATATATATTTGTTTAGCATGTCTCGAGGCCACCGTCTTTTCAGACACTTCGGAGGAGGATTATCGGGAATAGAAGTCGATGAGAGAATACGGACAAGCGAGATTGTATGGGTGGGTAATTTGGAATGAAAGAAGGTCTATCTTTTTTGAGCAATTTCTGCCACTAGTGGGATATTCAGTTCTCTATGGATGAGTTTATTGGTAACAAAGTAAGGAGCGTCGAGGATTTGTCGGAAGATGTTGGAGTGCAAGGATTAGATGCCGGAGGAATTCGAAGTTAACTAAATAATTTAAAAAAAAAAATTACTTCATTAATGAAATCAGTTTTTTGCCGATCGCTTGGCTAGTTTCTCACTTGATGAACTAATCAGCTTCGGACAGGGACAACTCGACACTTGATCGATGACCAAAGCCCTGAGACGAACCTTTTCATCAGCGGAAGATGGAAGCCAGGCGGTCGATATCATTAGCCAGTATATTAATTATACTCGAGACGCAATCAATTTCAATCCCATCACCATCATCATCATCGCGAGTCGTCAAGTTGTCAACAATCATCAAAGGGAGGGGATTTTCTGGAGCGGCATTGTGAAAGGCCATTAGGGTATTAGTCGAGGAGGGAAATGTTTACCCACTTGAGGGAGCACAATGCCACTCCTTCGCTCCTTCTCTCTCTGTACCTCTAGCTCTTCTAAAGTTTACGTTTTCATTTCAGGTAAAAGCTTCCTTACGTCCTATCAACTTAGGCTGCCATGGGGAAAAAAAAAAAAAAAAAATTTACAAGTGTCGAGTTTAAGGTCAACTGTATTGATGAGTCGGAAAAAGTTTTGGCCCAACACGTCAGCTTAAAGTACTCAACATTATACACGGTAGGGAGTGAAATTAATTAATTGTAGCATATCAAGAGATCTGCGGTTTAGTAAGTTTCAGGTGTGTTCCATTTAAATGTTTATATGAAATAATAATATTAATATAATATACGAAATAAAATTCGGTCCTTGCAACACATTATTTTCTCTGAACTCCATTGTTAAAATTAATAATAGAAATGAAAAAAAAAATGTTCATAAAAGGAATAGCCCCGGTTAAAGGAGGGAAATGCGTGTTATTATTCAGTTGCTTAGTTACTTAGTTCGCGGCTTCTATCTAAAAACTTAAAGATTAGAATTTATAAAACCATTATTCTGCCGACGGTTCTTTACGGATGTGAAACGTAGCCGCTTACTTTGAAGGATGAACGTTGTTAAGCCGTTGCTTAAGGTTTTCGAAAATAAGGTACTGCGTAAAATATTTGGTCCGAAGAGAGATGAGATCACTGAGTAGTTTAGAAAGTTGCATAACGCGGAATTGCGGAACTTGTATCCTGTGAATATAATTGATTTGATAGCATCGCGGAGACTCAAATGGGAAAGAAGTAAAGTTGTTGGGCTCGATGAGGAGCGGATTCCGAGAAAGTTGGTATTCGCTGATCCGACTGGTAGGCGTCCGAAAGGTAGGCCCAAACGTCGATGAGAGGATTGCGTTAAGGCTCATCTCGGGGGCTTGGGCTTGAACGACGAACATTGGACAAATCTGTCTAGGCGGAATTTGGTGGTATCGGCATCGAACCTTCGGGTTCGCTAAGCCTATTATTATATAATAATATTATTATTAAAAGGAATAGTTGAAAGAATTGTTTCAATGGTAAAAATAATAAGTATAATCCGTCAAAAATGTAAATTATTATCGGCAAAAATCACAAATTTTCAAGTTTCTTCATTACCTTATAGTTATTTGAATGTGAGATAAAATTATTTCTAGTAGCTTTAGCTTACTAACGGTACACTATACATCTGTATTACATGTCTAACATACCAATTTATACAAATCTATATTTCAATTTATAAACAATACATGGAAAGGAGCGGCGCGCCCTAGTGGATATAGCACTAGTATACTGTTCTCCGGGTCCTGGGTTAGAATCCCGGCGAAATATTATTTATTCTGTGATTCCATCCACGGGGCGATGCTGGGGAATGGAGATCCTCCTGGGGCAAATCCAGCCGCTATAATGTGGGTACCCAAAACTTATGAAAACGGTCGTATGAATCTCTTTGAGAACTGAATCCCAGTTTCTTCATGGGTTGTAGAGCTACAGATTTTTTTTTTTCTACATATGCGGAATGACCTTGAAAAATTTTTGATGTTTTAGTTGGTTATAAATTTTGTTCATATTCAATTTTTATCAGTTTTTGATGCCAAGAGCACTGTCGCACTATATCAATAAAGATAAAAAACCTAAATGATATGCTTTATCAAACTTGATTATAGCGAGTCTAACCAAAATTATCAGAACTGTTGTAGCAATATCCTAAATAGGTGTATGGATCCATTCAAGTTCTCTACAATTTGTAATTTTTGAGTTCAAGTCACCACACGAGCTCTCACGCACAGAGAGAGAACAATTGCCAATACTTGGTCATTTGGACGTAGGAGATCTTAAAATATGTATTTCTGTTAAAATCTAAAATTGTTAAACGTCCACAATACTTTACTTTACCATGTTTAATTTAAAAAAAAAAGTCTGTATATTAATATAGAGTCGTACTGCCTACGGCCCTGTGATCAGATGATCCGGCTTACAGGACGCACAACGCCAGGATTTTTCCTCTGTTTTTTTGGTATCCTATTTAGATGCTGATAGTGCCCCAGGAGGGTCTTCATACCCCAGGATCGCTCCACGGCTGAAATAACAGAATATATAATATTGTGCTACAAATGTGGTTCGTACCCGTGACGTGGAGAACAGTAGGATAGTTTCATATGTAGGTGAGTAAAATTAAAATGTGAAAATTAGTTACATAATGATTAGAATATTTGCTGAACCAATAAGTGATGGAAATAAATTACCCACTCGTTAGAGAGCGGAAAGAAGTGCCCAACAAGAGTTGGTAGTTGGGAAAGTGGGTAGCTGACCCTTCGATTGGCGAGTGATGTCCTTGCCTCGGGCCTTGGTCACTGTTCTCAACTTGTGTAGTGCTAATGGAACTCAAAGTGTGGAGTGTGGAGTGCGGTGAGGAGGCCGTGTATCAAACGGTCTACTGTCGGGGGACAATGGGACGGTGATAGTGGGCAGCTCTGTGACAGTGTATATGTCTATATATATATCATTTCTGCGGGGCTGTCATGTCAGCTAGCTAGTAAATCATAACTAGGCTATTGTTGGACACCTTGTCTGCTCTACATCTCTCTAACATATAGGTTACAGTATATTACATACGAGTATGTTCGGGTGCGAATGGTTGTATATAATATGAACTGCAAGCCAGCTGGGTAAAAAGGCACTATGCTTACTGTCTTTCATCAATATTACTTACTGATATATTACTATCCAGGTTCTAATGTATTCTGTTATAGCAGTCAGGTTAAGACGTAATAAATACTTGTGAAGTCCATTGTTTCTGCACCGTACAATATCAGCAGTCTCACGACAGTTTCATAGTGCCTCAGTTTTGCACCTCAAGACAAATTCTTTTTGTTGTAGACGGTTTTTGTCGCGAATCTCAACCTATCCAATTTCTCTGCCCTAATCCCAATCAGCCCCTCTAACCCCTCCATTGAAATTCCCCAAGTACTTAAAGTGGTTCACTGTCCTTACTTCCCCATATTTTGTTTCTACTATTCTTCCCCTACAGCGCCCTAACTCGGCCTCCACTAGCTCAGACCAGTGACGCGGCTGAATTAGAGGCGCTGGGATCTCTTGGATTTCGCTTTTTTCTCCACAAGTGGAGGGAAAAGCGCGTGCTGGGGTCCCTTTAGCAGTTTTATATATTGTATATAGTTATGATTGTTTGTATGATGTTAATTTATTTGCCAACTTTTTACTTATCTCAATTATAGGTTGTTGTTTTGTTTTTTTTATTTATTATTATTTTATTGTATATATATATATATGAATTTATTTATCTCCTCTTTCATGTAATTTGACTATTATTATCATTTCCTGTATATATTGTATGAATGTGGTCTCATATCAATATTATTATTGTTTATTTTGTAACAATTTGTAATATATCTCAATAAAAAAATATATATATATATATATATATATATATATATATATATATATATATATATATATATTTTCTTCCAATCGTTTTATCATTCGCTATTATGTCAGTCTTCGCGAATGATATTTTTAGACCTCCTTTTTTCGATTATTTGCTGCAGTTCTTCTTTTTGCCTAATTGCGTCTTGTTTACTTCCTGCCACAAGAACCAGTGCCATCCACGAGTGGCAAACACCTAACTTCTAGCCCATTCCTACCATCTCATCTTACCCCTGCCTTGTTCCTTTCCAAAACTTTGTCCCATATAACATTAAAAATAATTGGTGATAAGCCATAATCTTGTCCTAATCCAATTCTTATTTGGAAAGGTTCGCTTATTTCTGACCTGAGCTAAACATTCGAGTAGGTATCAGTTAAAGTCCCTTTGATTAAACTCTATGTTTTCTGATCCAGACCGTATTTTCCAAAATTTTGAATACAACCTTCCTATACACCGAATCGTAATTTTTTTTACAATCCACGATAGATACATAAATCCTTTTCGATCTTGTCGCATGATATCTAGGAATCGATGTCAAGGATAAAATTCTATATTTTTTATTGTATAATTTTTTTTTCACCCTCAAAAACGTAATATTTGACACCCTCTAATAGTTTAGCTCTGTTACATTTGCCTCAAATTTTCTGATCAAAATTTGAACGTTAAGAAATATATATTAAATTCACCTTATCCGCGAAGGGTTAAAATGAAAGACGGTATTAAGGTAAATGGTTTAGGTAGACATTGTTACTTCCACGTAAGTACTCATTTTTCTGATAGTAAATGTAATACATACTTGCCCCTCATCACAAATAATCACCAATCTAGTTATGTTGAAAATTAAAACGCCTCCCCACCCCCATAAAAAAATCCCTTTGATACGATATTGTTATGTAAAGTATAAATGGTATATAAATGTTTTCCTTTCCCTACTACCTTGAGATATGAAGGCGGTTTCCCCTCAGGCTGACTCCCCTCATATAGAGAGGACAAGGCGAAGCACCGAACCCCACCTCCTTACATCAGGAACCGACTTCAATGTCACGCACCTAGCCCACCCCTCCCCCTCCAGTTACCCCTGTCTCCCCCCCACTCCAGTCACCCCTCAAGTACACGACTCCTTGGAGTGGCCCCTTCACAATGGTCCCGAGGGTCCCGGGTCCCTCTCCTTTTGTATAGATCTGGCTTAATCTTATCATCTCACGTCTTAGCCGAGGTGTTATCCGATAATATGTGAGGCCCTTCAAGATTCAGGGGAGTACGGTCCTTTATAAATATTGCCAGCGCTTACCGAGATTATCGCAACTTATAGAAGTGTTAGGAAATGAGTGGATAATTCAACTTCTATGGCAAGGTTCAAAAGAGGCCATTAAGATATAAAGTACAAAAAAAAGTCTATAATGTTTCTTTTCTTTTATATTTTTTTAGAAAGTTTTAATAAATATTTCACACTTCAAAATGCACTCCTCGACTTCCTTTTATTATACATTTATTTTTCTTCACAATGTTTTACATAGTTTTTCTACGTTTCGGGGTTTTTTCTCTATTATCAAAACTTTTTTTAAAAACACTTAGATGTTTATTGGCTAACTTTAGGATGTTTATCTGGCTAGTTAGCCTTGTTGGAGGAATAGCAGTAAGCTAGAAATGTAAAATAATGCCTCATGTGTTAAAAAGAATTTTTAAAAAAATCCCCGAAATGTAGAAAAATAAATGTATAATAAAAGAAAGTTAAGGAGTGCATTTTGGAGTGTTTCTATAATGTTATTTTAAAACATTAAAGTTATATACCTTCAAGGAGTAGTGAATAAACATTATCAAATTCTTCTATGATTTATTTTCAAACATTTAATCGATATTTCGAGGTTACAACCCATTCTTCAACATGCTTTATATAAAGCAAAATAGTATATAACTTCCAAATAAATATATTTGAGTATAACAATTTATGTAGTTGTTTACAGGCAATTAACTAATTGGGAAAGTAGTAAATTATACAAAGAAAAATGGACCATCACTGCCACTAATTTAAATACGCTATATCTCAACCGACTTTAATGATTCTTTATTTGTTTTGTAGGAAATTTAATTCTCTATCGAATAGTAATATGTTAAAATGCAAAATACGTACGACAGACAGACAGACTTTTGTTTGTTATTCAAGTCTTACGTAACTAGAAACGTAAGGGCTAAAATTATAAGGGGATGAAGGAGAGGCTAATATTTTTTGTTAGTCAATTAAAAACTAATAGATTAGGTGATTTCTCATCAGAGATTTATCCATTATTTAAATTTAGTAAATTCAAATGATTGATGGTGATAAAAAATGTGCAATGATTACTTTAAAACGGTCGATATTGACTACATACATGAAAGAAGATGAAAGAATTTCAAAGATTTTTCGTTACCTCTAGAAAGAAAAAAAATCTGGTGCGGGCAACACACGACTTTCACTTACCTCCGTTTTTAAAATCTATTAAAGAATTTTCAAGTTCAGTAAGAGATAAAAATGATTAAAACCATACATAATTAATTAATGGAATTTCTATAAATACATGTGTTTTATTAAAATATCTATTATATTATTATCTAAAATAATCAGTTAGTTTTATCGGATTTTCATCACTCTCTATTAACTTTTGTAAGCTTGTATATGAGATAATAATTTTTCTATAATCTTTAGCTTTCCAACGGTATATCATACATCTATATTACTGCTCTTATGTTCGAAAACAATTAATTGCATTAAAAAAAAACTTTTTTCAGTTTTCTCCTTTATTTGTTGTTCGAATTCGCACAACTTACATATTTAGCTGTTATCTATCAATGCTAAAAATAAAATATGGTTATTTTAATAGAATATACAAAATTAAAGGTACTTTAGAGGAAGAAAATTTTAAATATCGGCATTTAAGCCCTGTCAGACCATTTTAATCGGAATGAAACCTACATAATGTTAAAGCCTATTAAATTTTACATCGATATAGCGAGTTTAATCAAAATGCATGGTATAAAGTGCCTCTTCTGGTGAGCTCATTTTGATGAAAAAAGTTTTGTAACGTCTCGGGTGTATATTTGTCTTAAATATGAAATTTCAGTTTCATAGGACTTTTCGTTTCGGCCCGGGAGTTACTACACACACACACACACACACAGACCTTTTTGCGGGACTTGTTCATTTGGACTCAGGGGACCCTAAAACGTGTATTTCGATTGAAAACTGGAATTCGAAAATTTTCAGGATCGCAATACTTTACCTTACTATATATAGTAAGTGAAAGTAATAATATATTAAATTTTTCACAATTTTCAGTTGTTTTTTTTCCCAAACACAAATAAAAAATATTACTTTATTCGACCGTTATATTGAAGACAATATTAAAAAGTTTCAATACGAAATATCGCTATTTTGTTTACTTGAGTAAGGCTTAAATGGAATGAAGGTAAAAAAAGAACAATAGAACAACAAAAACTGCCAAGGCTTTAGTTGTATGCCCCAACATACATGAATGGAAATAATACATTGGCACGTGTTAAAGGTGTTTCATTCAGAACAAGAAAAGGAGGCACAAAATATTTACTATCGGAGATATTCAATTTACTCACAATTAAAATGGAACCTTCCACGTTTTACATTTCATATTTTTTCTGGAATGCACAGACAATAGAAAACTGTAATAAAGAAATAAGAAATAAAGAGATTGAACTTTATAAAAAATATTCCTGCAAAAGGACACAAAACAAAGGACACTCGCGGGACTTTAATAAATAATTCTAAAAATAAATAATATATATCCTTGAAAATAATAAATATTTGAGGGGGGAGATCGAAAGAGGGGCAAACAAAGCTCATAATTAAGGGAGCCTTCCGTCATTGTAAAAACTTTTTATCCTGAAAAAAAAAAGGACAAAAGGGCAGGATAGCGGAGAGTGGAGGGGGTGGAAGGATTAGGACGAGTCCATTAGGGCTGGCCGGGGGGTGCGCTCTCCTCTCCTCTACTTGCACAACAACAATGTCCTCCAGGAGATTATTCCCCCTCCTCCCCCAATTATCCTATAATGAAGGATGACCTCTGATGCTGCGGGGCAGAACAATGCAGGTCCTGGCTGCGTGGCACTGCCAGATAGCTGCGGCTCTATTTGGTCGTCAAAGATACGGCCATGGTCCTCTATGGAGTATAATAGAAGCTGCAAAAACAATAATTCGCTCTCAAAGTTTGAGGTTTCCAGGCATCGAATAAAAACAACCACCTGTTCGCAAAAAATATTTTTTTTTTCTGAAAAGGACAAAGGATTTACACTATTATCTACAGTCGTAGACATAGAAATTGCATCAATAAATAAAAAAAAAATGTTTCCAATATAATAAACATAACAGCGTGTTTTAGATAAAATGTAGAAGTTCAAGTTCTCCCGTAACATTAACCACTGTTGATTTCTGTCACCACCGTTATTTTCGTGAAAATTCTTCCTGTGTAATCTCAGAATGTTAATTGTTTCTGATAGTATAATGCTTATAATTTATTAAAAAATTCATTCAGGTAGCAGTTAAGAATACTTACCACGAATTAAGAACCTTTTTTTTTTTCTTCATTTCATTAAGCGTATGGTATAGATAAGTTTAAAAAAAAACTATTCGATTGGATCAAATTCATTAACATAAACAATTGAAGCATAGATGATGCTATTTCGATGACCATGCATGTGGTTATAGCTAGTGGCTGTAGCTAGTGGTTGTAGCTAGTTGCTATAGCTATAGGTTATAGCTATAAGCCAAACCCTGAAAATTATTCCTAAATAATAAAATACTACCAAATGTTCGGAGAAAGTCTGGCAACCAAAGAAATCAGTCAATTCAGCCTAAATATCGATTTCATCAGCTTATTCCACATTAAATAGAAAATATTATATATATATATATATATATATATATATATATATATATATATATAATAATAATTCTAATATATATATATTAGGTGGCAAACAACAATATTGACATAGCATTTACAAAGATGCAACCGAGATATACAGATAAGATAATTACCAAGTTATTGATGCTGGTGATATAATTAGTCATTTGTGCAGAGCCAGCCAGCTCCATTTGTATTGGAGTTTCCTTAGAAAAAAAAACCTGAATGCTCTTTGTTTCAGTATACAAAGTGCATAACTACATAATATACATATCAACGCCATGGAAAATAATGGAGAAAAAAAGTTATTATGCCTGGTATCGTCAGCCAAAATAAAATACATTTTCCCTTTTACAACATATTTTTCCTGCTGCAATTAATTATGTTTCCGTTAATGAATTAAAATCAGAGTAACTAATTAAAATTGAGAGACATTTTGTTGAATTAATTGACCTTTTGTTCGACGATGGCCGCGAATAAATCCGAAAGCTGGACAAGGGAATATTAAGCCCCCGACACTGCTAATAATTAAATTTTATTATCTCCCCTCCTCCCACTTCAAGTTAATTAATATATTCCAATTATCGGATTCTCAAGAGTAGGAATTATTACCTGATACCTTACCTGATATTACCTGATACCGAACTCTTTGGAATTTAATAAAGTCTTGCTTTATTGATGTTGAAATCGGTAGCATATTCCTTAGGTCATTAATAATAATAAAATTAAACCTAAAAATGAAAATGATATGTTACAGAGCGATAAACTAATATACGAGTTGTGGATATAATCAGTTGACCGTTAAGAATTACTGGAAGAAATTAGTCTGGGTGGCGGTCATTAATCTAGTTTCCATTCGCCTACAATACGCCTTGATGATGACCCACAATGGGGGTGGAAACGTTGGCAAACAATAAAATAGTTGAAACTATTTAGTTGTTTCATTTAATGACCGCCACCCGGACTAATTCCTTTCAGTAATATAAGAGTTCTATACCAACATGTACGAGGAACTGTCAAGTTACTGGTCTTCAGGTCCTTGGTTCGAGTCGGGCTGTGGCAGTTTAATTATTAATTTTTCCCCTGCAGCTATGCATCGAGAATAGGGTAGAGGGAGCCTTCAAGAGTTCTACACACTGGTACCTAAAAGTGGGGCAAAGCCGGAGGGTCTAGACCAATTCACCATTTTACACAGATACAAAGGAAACCTGAAGAGAAGAAACAGAAACATCTGAGCCAAGAAACATAGTGAACCAAGACCCCTAATAGACTTCTATACAACTATTTTTTTAAGGTAGAAATGCTTAACTGAATTTTTTCTTTTCAAAATGTAATTAATTGTTATCAAATATACCATAGTTGTTCACGCCATATGTTACGGCCTGATAAGGTTTTTATAGTTTTTCAATCGAAAAATGATAAGTTCATAATTTTTATGATATTTATAATAAGATCATTTTTTTTTGTTTAAATCTTTATTTTTTAATTTCTTTTTAAAATAGTTATTTTAAATATAATTATAAGTTTTTAAACGAGAGTAGTAGAAGAGAAAGACAGAAGACGATCGTACTTCAATTGTTTTTTGACTGCCTCGTGGCCAGTCGAGTCTTAAGCTAGCGTCTGAGCGGTGAAGATGTGCCGTATATAGACCCAAGATTCCTCTCAACGTTTGAACGTTTGGAAACGAATTTCTTCATCTTCTCATCGTTCCCCTTGGAACTTGGAAGAGCCGCCTTGCGGTCATTTTCAACACCCAAGAAAACTTCGTCCAAGCCGCCCTGCGGTAATTTTCTTCAATACTCAAGACGACTTCGTTCAAGCCGCCCCCCTGCGGTAATTTTCTTCAATACTCGGACGACTTCGTTCAAGCCGCCCTGCGGTCGTTTTCTTCAACACTCAACTGGACATCTTTACGTGAATATAACCTATCTTTATCCATTAATGGAACATTTAATTTCTTAATTCTTATTCAAGAAACTGTTTAATTTGATAACTATTTTTTTTTACATCTTTAAGCATTAAGTTAAGTTTGTTTCTTCTATTTTTACAATATTTTAAGTAGGTTTATTTTGTTCCCTACATTTTCTTACAGCTGTTTAATTATAATTAGGTTAATTTTTTCTTATATACATTTATTAGGTTAATTTTGTTTCTTATCTTGTTTATATGTATTTCAGTGTATTAAATGTATTGTGATTCGTCGTTTGCTTTCATTATTTTTATTTATTTTAAATCTATATAGTCCACAAATTTATTTCAATAGAACCACCCTCAATTTTGAGTTGTCACTTGGAAGTACTGTTCTTTCACGATACCACGTACGTATACAATAGTATTAGATCTGAACACACCGTGCGTGCACAGATCATTGAAAATTGCAAACAAAAATCTATTCTGGACCTTTCTATGAGATCCAATACTTGAGAATGGGATAGAGCCCACAAAAGCTAAAAAAAAATGACTAAAAGAGACCCTTAAGAATGTTAAGGGATAAACATGACAACCTCTTGTCAAAAAAATGAATCCAATTCAAGTTTCAAATCCGAGACTGGCGGATGGAAATTTCTTTAATAGGAACCTTACAGGACGACTTATAGTGATTCCTTTCTTTACTAACTTAATGTAATTTTATCTTATCAGTGGGTAATCGGATGATTTTAAATCCAGGTTTAATTAAGATAGGTATCTTTAACGAGTACCTGACATCGCAAAGGCTCGGAACCACTATTTAACGTTTCATCCTAAAGACTGCATAAAAAAGGAATTTTTACTCCCATTAGAAAATTCTTGGGTTACCTGTGTTAATTAAGCGACCTTAACTTAGAATATGGTCGTCACCACACCACAGGTGACAAGCTCATGAAAATATTAGCAATAATAAACAATGTATCTCGTATATGTGCACATTTCAACAAAGCATTGAATTAATTGTAAATTAAGAACTAAAAAGTACTCACATACTTTCAATGTAGCGTATGATACTATTTGTGAATTGTGAAGAACCAAACATACCTGCAAAAAAAGATGATAGCACATTATTCGATATTATTTACTGATAAAATAGTTTAATATTATAATGGAATATGTGTAATTCATTGTACAGCTTTAATATCCTTGACTTTATTTTGATGGTGAATCTATAAAATTACAATACTCATATACATTTTACTAACAATGATTGTTACATTATCTGCCAGCTATTATTATTTTGATTGTCTGAGCTAATTAAATAATCTAAAAATCTCGCTATATATTACATTGTATATTCGCTTACTATAACTTACTGCATCAATATAGAAAACAAATCGGGTGCGGGCAACACACGACTTTCACTTACCTCCATTTTTAACATCAATGAAATAATTTTCAAATACAGTTAGAGATAAAAATACGTGAAACTATTAAAGAATTAATTAAATTGAATTTATATAGAAACATGTGTTTCATTAAAGAATCTATTATATTATTTTCTAAAATAATCAGTTAGTTTTATCTTCTTTTCATCACTCTCTATTAACTTTTAAAATCATAAGTATAAGATAATATATTTTCTAAAATCATTAGCTTTCCAACGGTATATCATACATGTATATTACTGTTCTAATGTCCAAAAAAAAAAAAAAATTGCATAAAAAAATATTTTTTCAGTTTTTTCCTTTAGTTGCTTTTCAAATTCGCTCAACTTGCATATTTAGCAGTTTTTCATCAGTGGTAACAAGATAATATAGTTATTTTTAATTAATCAACAAAATTTAAGGTACTTTAGAGAAAAACAATTTAAAATATCGGCATTTAAGTCCTGTCAGACCAGTTTATTCAGAATGAAACCTACATGATATTAAAGCTCATTAAAGTTTACATCGATAAAGCGAGTTAAATCAAAATCGTCGGAACCGTTTTCCAGAAAATCGAAAAAAGGTGCAAAACGCTATAAAGTGGCTCTTCTGGTAAGCTCATGATGAAAAAGGTTTTGTATCGTCTCGGACGTATATTCACCATAAATATGAAATTTCAGTTTCATAAGACTTACCGTTTCCGCCCGGGAGTTACCACACCACACACACACACACACACACACACACACACACACAGACCTTTTTGCGGGACTTGGTTATTTGGACTCAGGGGACCCTAAAATGTGTATTTCCTTTGAAAACTGGAATTCGAACATTTTCACGATCGCAATACTTTCCCTTACTATATATAGTAAGTGAAAGTAAAAATCTCGACGTTTCAGGTGAGGCTAGATATTCTCTAACATTATAAATATTTATCTGTAAAATAAAAGGCTAAAGTACAGACTCACATTCTAGTTTGTTTTTCCCGAGCTGATGGCTTCTATCTCGAAATGTATTTATGGAGTGGGATCATGCGAGAGAGATTATGAGGTATTTGATGAGATTCATTGTTAAATTTATATCGGAGGAGCAGAGCCAAGGGAACACATTAATCCCGGGTAAGCCAGATCGGCCGGCGTCAGCTTATAGAGGATAACACGGCCGCCATGTTGGGATAACATCCGACCGTGTAGCAAGTGGATAGCAGAGCCCTCTATGTGATGTTATGTACATCCGCAGAGTGGTGTGAGGAGGTCGGGAACAGTATCCAGGACCATTGTCGTGTTCACTTCGCTACACTGCTCCGAGCACTTCATCAGTACAAATATATTGCTGGCTATTCGTCGGCGATGTATGTCGGAGCATTTGGTATCGTTGACTGGAGGCTGTGATACTGTACTCACACCAGTAGGGACAGGGAATTGAAATCGTTAAGGATTTATCAAAGTCGACGTTTCGACCCACGGTTTAGGTCGTCTTCAGATCGCCTCAAGGTAAGGAAGAGACAGCAATAGTCCACTTGCACACTCTTGCGCTAACTTAAAGTGACTCAAAGAGTCAGGCGTACTGGGTCGGAACGTTAGTATTTCATAAAATAGGTCACATCATTTTTTTACTTTAACTTACCTATACATAAAATAACGGGCCTAATAATCTAGAAATGTATCGCTCTAAAACACCTTACCTACCTACTATACATTAAATATATAGTAAAGGAAAGTATTTCGATCGTGAAAATTTTCGAATTCCAGTTTTCAATAGAAATACACTTTTTAGGATTCTCTGGGTCTTAAGGACCAAGTCCCACAAAAAGGTCTCTGTGTGTGGTTAAGTCCAGTGTGAGAACGAAAAATCGTATGAAACAGAAATGTCATCTTTAAGACGCTTGAGATGTTACAGCAAAGTTTTCTTTAAAATCGGCTAACCAGAAGAGATATACATTTTGCACCTTTTTACGATTTTCGCTAAATCGGCTAAAACGGTTTTGATTAAACTCGCTATATCAATGTAAAATGTAATTCTGATTGAGATAATCCGACAGTGTTTAAATTGCAATTTTTTCCAATTGTCTTCTTCTAAAGTACCTTTAATTTTGTAGATTCTGTAACAATAACCCTATTATCAATTACATTACCCATATTATCAATTACATTACCCATATTATCAATTACATTACCCATATTATCAATTACATTACCCATATTATCAATTACATTACCCATATTATCAATTACATTACCCATATTATCAATTACATTACCCATATTATCATGATAGCATTGATAAAAAACGAGTAAATAAATAAGTTGAACGAATTTAATATCCAAAGGAAGGATAAAACAACAAAATATATAAGGATAAGAAACTTGAAAAAGTTAATGGAGATTGATGAAAAACCGATATGCGTTAGATAATGATATAAAAGATTATTTAATAAAACACATGTTTCTATCGTAATTCGATTTAATCGATTCTGTATACTAGTTTCGTCTCTAAATGTTTTTAATAAAATCAATCTAAAATGATTTGAAAAACGGCGGTAAGGGAAAGTGGTGTGTCGCGCGCACCGGATTTCTTCGATTCCTCGTTACCAGCAGCCTCACAATCACCTTGCATTTTTTTAAATAATGTTATAGCTTAGCTCCATCTTCATTGCTTAGAGGCGATGGGTTAGATGAACAGAAGTCCAGTATTGCTTGTTTTACTATATCTTGAGGGGATCTGAAGATTATCAAAAATGTAGGTCAAAACGTAGGCTTTAATAAATACATAATAACATATTATTTTTTTACCTCCTGTCACACGGATCATATCGAATACTCATACTCCGAGCCCTTGTAATACCTTAGATAACCCGAAGGTTCAATACCGACACCCTACACACTCACTGACCATTACCCCGCACCCAAGCTCCCAAGATGAGCTAAATACAACATACTTCCAACCTACATACTCACAGCTACCTCTAGTGCACTATAACAGTCGGCTCAAGTATTTATAAACTGTTTAGTAATTCATTCTTTAATAAAACCAACAATTTTAAATGTACATCTAAGCCACTGTATTTCTATCACCTTTATTATTACTAATTTAATACAAGCCTCGGATTTTCACATTGTGTAATCTTCTGAATTCCCTACTGAGCTGAATTTCCATTTTAGATCCCAAAGCTTTACGTCGAATCATATTGACGAAAATCTTCAGCCTTTAAAGTTTCACAGCCATCGGAAACCACTTCAAAAATAATCATCATCATTATGTCTGGCGCAACAACTGAGTGACGAGTCATGGATTCTGCCATCCAGTTCCTCACTCCCAGGATATCCCTTGCATCTGCCGTCAAAAGCTTCAAGCCAAAGCAGTCTGCCAAGCTACCTAGGCCATAAAACACCATTATCCTTGAAACATTAATAAAGTTCGTTATTGTTCCGCTTTCTCCACAAATTCTACGAAGAATAAACCTTTCACAACTGTTATAGTTTGTTATATTCTAATACTGACAATTGCCGCGAGCTGCAATGTAATTGGTAATTGAACTACCATTACTCCCAACTGTATTTATTCATTTTTTAAATTATTTTATTCAGAAATAATACAATCTGCCAGAATCTTTTGCAATGAGTATTAGAGCAATAAGAAATCATTTATTCCGTATGTACAATACAATAAATGTAAATAAAATAAAGAAGAATAGACGAACCTAAATAGGGATCACTTGTAGCTGGGTGGCTAGCATAACAGCCTCCATTGCTAAAGGTCAAGGGTTCAAACACGCAGGTGACCCTAGGAGTTTTTAATTGGAGTAAAAAATCCTTAGTTATGCCGTCCTTCGGAGGGTGCATTGAAAGGTGGTCTCGATCCTGTGCGATTTCAGGTACTCGTTAAAGATCCCTATCCCAATAAAACCTGGATAGGCAAAATTTAGGACTCCCACTGCAGCATCGTCCGATTAGCCACAGCGGTATTGAGTGACAAAATACAAAGCTAAATAGAAAATAAATAATAACCTTGGCCACATTCATAGCTATATACAATATTTACATACTGCCACTGGGAACTCCGAATCAAACCCCGACGCCCATTAATCGATGCCCGACTTTATTAGAAAATAAATAATCACATTTCTCTGCACTTACAAAAGTATATCTTCAGACAACCGTGGACCGTCGAAAAAAGAGATTAAAAAAAATATTGAGCTCCAGAGCTATAAAAAAAGAGATGAAGAGCTGGACGATGGGCTGGATAAGGATGGGGGGAGGGGAGGGGAGGGGATAAGGAAATTAAGTACCCGGAAGATGGAGGATGTTATTCAAGCCAATATGAATAAATGAAGAAATTGGGGTCGTTTTGTCTTGCGGTCCTTGTGGTTCAAGATTAAAAAAAAAAAGGAAAAAAAAGAGGTACAAATTGGAACGGTGGGGAGAGGAAGCAATCGGGCTGATGTTGCCTAAATACAGACCTCAACCTCTTGATGGGGGAGTACCTCGTAGCTCGGCGATGAACCTCAACCAGGTCTATGCTAATTCAATTTCTGCTCCTTCCAAGGAACTGCATAATACGGCATTATCCGCTAATAAAGACGGGCGCAATCTCCCGGCGGAGCGATAAACTAACTCCACTCCACTAAATGAACGCTTCTTCTTTTCCTCCTTTATCAATATTACAAGGCTTCTTTAATCTTCCTCGCTTTTAATGAATAATTTCTCGCTCGTTAATCCTGCCTCATCTCGTCAAAAGCATTTTTTATTTTTATCTTTCATAAACAGGGATACTAAAACTGTAATTAGATTAATATATATTACGAAGAGAGGTGACGGTTCCCCACTCAAGTCCACTCCCAACACCCTCCAGGCTGGCTGGTGGCTAGGAGGGTAGCGGTGCTCGCTCATGGGCCCTGCCTTAGCATACGGACGCTATAGTTAGAGTTAGGTTAGGGTCAGATATATAAGTTAAGATGAGATGACTATCAATATAGACCTAATCCTATTTTCTGTAAATATAAACATATGATAAAAGTATAAATACTGGATTAAAATGAAGAATAAATCAGTTGTTATCTAGCAAGCGTGAGTGTTGTTTCTCCCTCCCTAATTTCCTTTTTTTTTATTATAATTTTCTCGGCTGAACTTAAGTGGTGCCGAAACCCGGGACTTTATTTGCAGTATTTTGAGTACTGAAAGAAAAGTTTTTTTTTTAAATTCTTTTTGGCGTTTCTCTGTTTTAATTTTTTTTTTCTTTTTTCCGTCGTTTTGTAAAATTTGGAAAACATGGCCGAAGGTTTTTTGAGACCAGCAATTCTTACACTACCAGAAGACGTGGTGTTACCTCAGGCGGCACAGCAGGTGGTACCCCCAGAGATGCCCCCTCTACCGGCGGAAACCCTGGCAGGGGCCCACGCAACCACGCTAGAGTGGGTCAAAGTTTGGACGGCAACAGCACAAGACATAAGAAAGGCCATCTCGGAACTTGAACGATTTGACGGCGAGGTTGGTGATCTTAACCATTTTCTAAAGGGAGGAGACAGAATCATGGCTAGTATAGAAGCGAAATTAGAGGAACGGCTGATGGACTCACAAGATGCCGTATCGCTTCGAGCAGCCCTGGTATGCCGAGTCCGTAGGCAGATTTTAAATCTCATACAGGCTGATGAGGACACCCCGTGGGTCGTCATTAAGGATAGGCTGAAGAAGGCATTTGGAGGAGGCAGGTGGGCTCCGGAAGAGGACATATTCCAGATGTTCCGCGAGACAAAACGACCACACCAGACGAGTGGCCAGTATGCTGGGATAATACTGGCTCGCTACAACCGGATAACGGAGAAGTTAAGAGAAGCGCACTGCACAGAAGAGGTGGAAGGTAGGATGGGCTTTCTCTCGACTATTTTGAAAGTCCAATTGGCCAGAGAGACGGGAAAGAAAGAAGGCCTCCCCCGGGATAGGACATTCGTCGAATGCGCTCAGGAGATGGTCGATGCGAGCGCGAGAGAGGAGGAGTCCAGGTACGGGGAAGTCGAAATGGAGTGGACAAAGGTGCCCTACAGGAGGACTGAACCCCATAGGAATAGGCCAGAAAATTGGAGGAGGAAGATGCCGGAGTCTTACGGGAGAGAGAGAGGTACCCCTAGAGACAGGAGACAAGGAAGGGAGAGGAAGAGCTTTCGCAAGGAAGAACGAAAGTGCCACGGATGCGGAAAGATTGGCCATCTCGTAGCTCAGTGTCCGCGTACTCGATGTTTTGAGTGCGGAACAGAGGGACACATCGCTCGACAGTGTCCGTACATGAGTAGGAGCAGAGACACGGGCAGAGGTGAGCCCATGGAAGTCAATGCTCAAAGGGTGTGGAGGAATACCAGAACCACATCGGATTCAGCGCATTCTTCGGACTCATCAGAGACGGATGAGGACAGGAGCGAACCAGGAGACAGCAGGAAGGAAGACGTAAGGAGCGTGAGGAGGAGTGAAGGGCGTCGAGGAGCAGCTGGGAGCGTGAGGAGGAGTGAAGGGCGTCGAGGAGCGGCTGGGAGCAGACGACATCATGATGAATGAGGTGAGTGTGGGGAGAGAGGCAACCGCGCAGTAGTGAATAATATTAGAGGGTTGTGCGGTAGGTTGCCTATAATAAGGGTCGCGCGGGGAGCGTGGTGTTTAGTGGACACAGGTAGCTCCCACACAGTGATGTCAGGGAAAATGATTGAGGGCCTATGTAAAGAAAAGAGGATACCGAAGGTTTGCCAATGTAGACTCATTACTCTGGGCGGCCCGTGTAGGGTGGAAGGAGAAATAGAAATCGAGCTCAGTCGTTGGGGAATAGAGAAGGAGAAATTGGTAGTTCATGTGGTGGAGAGTATGCCGCGCGAATATGGAGGGATCATTGGCTGTGATTTGTTGGAGAAATTGGGGACTAGGATAAGGAATAAGGGTGGCCGGTGGATCATAAGGATAGGGAGAAAGTCCTACAAGGGTAAAAGGGCGCAGAGGGATTGGTTAGGCCAAATAGGCGCAATAAATCAGGCAGAGGATTGGAGGAAAACCCTGTACCGCGAATATAGAGATATCTTCTTCCAGGAGGGGGGTTTATTGGGCGTCACCGGGAAAACAACCCATGAAATCCCATTGAAGCAGGAGCGCGTGACCTACGTGAAAGAACGTCGATATCCGCAAGCACTGCGTCGACACATACGTGCGGAATTGGATGAGCTTAAACGGCAGGGCATAATTGTCGATAGTACGTCCCCTTATAACAGTCCTCTTTGGGCGGTCAAGAAAAAGAGCTCGGGCGACGGGGGGCCGGAGAAATATAGGGTTGTTGTTGACTTCAGGAAACTGAACGAAAACACAGTCGATGAGAAATATCCCATACCCCGGTTTGAGGACATTCTGGACCGTCTCAGTGGGGCAAAGGTGTTTAGTACTTTAGACTTGAAGGCCGGATACCATCAAATTCAAATGCACCCTAGGGACCAACATAAGACGGCATTTTCATTCGAGCGCGGGCATTACGAGTTCACACGGATGCCGTTCGGTTTGAAAAACGCACCCATCACATTTCAGCGTCTGATGGACGAGTTTCTTAGGGGGATAGACGAGGCAGTTTGCCAGGTCTACATGGACGATCTCCTGATCTTTAGTAGATCCGAAGAAGATCATATAACTCATCTCCGCAGCGTCTTTGAACGTATTCGGCAATTTGGGCTCAAACTTTCGGAAGAAAAGTCGATGTTGGGCCAGACGGAGATAAATTTTTTAGGACACACCATATCGCGGGAGGGTGTGAAACCGGATGTGCAGAAGGTGGCGGCCATCAGGAACATGGCGATACCGCGTGATGTCAAGGGGGTTCGTCGGTTGCTGGGGACTCTCAACTACTATAGGCGGTTCGTTCCGGATATGGCGCGCTATTTGGTTCCACTTAATAACCTTCTCAAGAAGGGTCAGGCCGTTGTGGTGACTCCGGCCATGGAGGAGAACATTCGTCAGTGCATGGCGCGGCTGCAGGAGGAACCTATCTTGGCGTTCCCAGATTTTACCCGGCCGTTTTCTATCACCACCGACGCGAGTGAGTATGCGCTGGGGGCGGTTTTGTCCCAGGATGGCCCAGAGGGGAACGTCCCGTAGCATATGCGAGTAGGCGTCTGACCGAGGCCGAGAGCAGGTACAGCGCGTTGGAGAGGGAACTCCTGGGGATCGTTTGGGCTATTGAACATTTTAGGCCCTACGTATTTGGGCGCAGGTTTAAAGTCCACACGGACCATAGACCCCTGCAATGGGTCGGTACCCTTAAAGAATCCTCGGCGCGCGTGACCCGGTGGAAGGAGTTCCTCAGTCAATACAACATGGAGGTTGTGTATAAACCCGGCCGAGAAAACGTCGTGGCGGACTGGTTGTCGCGGGCGCTGGTGGTTAACGCGATCGAGGAAGGGGAGGGCGCGGCGTCAGCGGATGTCCGACAGTTCCTTCGTGAGTGGACGCCCGAGGGTGAAGGAGGCCGCGGAACCCCGGATTCTGGCAGTGCGGATGTATCTGCCGGGCGGGCGAGCCCGTCTGATGAGCGTACGATGGACATGGAGGAGCGTGAGGAAATCATTAACGACAAGCGGCGACAGATTGTGTGGAAGACTCGGACTTCGGGCCTCTTAAAATTAGACTATACGAGGTATGGCAAATCTCGAATCACTACCATCTGGTCGAACCCTGGCGTGCGTGATGACCAAATTTGTAGGGCGCTCCAGGACGCATCTAATCCGGGAAAGACTTATTTCCTGTACGTCGGGAACGCGACGATTTGGGAGAAAATCAAGCGGCTCTGGACTCGGGAGCAGATCGGGATTGATCGATCGTTCGTGCGATGTACGCTGTCGGTCGAGACAGTCTCGGACCCGGAACGGCAGCGAGAGGTCACCCTGGCTTACCACCAGGGGAAGACCAATCATCGGGGAGAACCCGAGACACTGCAGGCGTTGCGGCGTCGGTACTTTTGGTGGGGTATGCGGCGTACCATCGCGGAGGTTGTCGGGGCCTGCGAGGTTTGTCGGGTCACGAAATATGACCGCCATCCGCCGCGGGGGTTACAAGAGGTTACGCCCACCTCTGATGCGCCATTGTGTGATTTGCAGATAGATACATTTGCGTGGCGGGGTTACAAATGGGTGACGGTGTTAGACCTCTTTAGCAAGGTGGCCATGGCTTCTCTCGTACCGGACCGTTCGTCAGACGCCATTTTAGGGGCTCTCCGTCAATGGTTTCAGTTTTATGGAGTGCCGGATCGGATATCCTCGGACGGGGGTCGGGAGTTCGACAACAGTCAGGTTCGGGAGGCAATGAAGGCACTAGATGTCGCGTGGCATATTAATACCCCGGGGCACCCCAAGAGTCGAGGCGGCATCGAGAGGCTGCACAGTACTCTCGGAGACCATCTTCGAGTATATCAGGTGGATCAAAGATTGGAACCCCATGTCGCAATGCCTCGGGCCGTGGCGGCGTACAACCACTCTGTACATGCGGCGACAGGATTTGCGCCATTTTAAATACTTTTTGGCCTGCGAAACCGGCGCAGGAATTACGGGGACACAGCGGCGGAGGGGCCTTTATCAGACGTGCTTGTGAGTAACCGCGCGGCTCTTGTCAAGGTTTGGGGGAAGGTGCGCGGGAAGTTGGTGGCGGAGAAGAGTCGCCGGGTGACCAAGGACAACCTTCGCGTTCGCGATCGGATGGAGAATCTTCGCATCGGGTCAATTGTATATCGGAGGATCGGTTCGAATAGGAGTAAGGAAATTGCTCGGTATGAGGGTCCGTTTCGGGTGGTGGTTATTCGCGAGCATAATGTTGTCACGCTTCAGAGCTTAGCGGATCCACGGAAGAGGCGGACGGTTCATATCGAACAGTTGAAACTCCCTGCGAGGGAAGACCCTTCGGTAGTTGATCGCACCTAGGTATCCTCTGTTTCTGTTGGCCACTCCCAGGGGAGTACGTCGTATGTTTTTTGGGATTTTTGATTGCAGCATTTTGTATGTGTTTCTTGCAAGTACTTTTATTTTTGTTTTTCGGGATCTTCAGTTAGTGTTTTCTTTGCTTTCGGTTTTCGAGTGTGTTATGTTTTCTGTTTTAGATTTCTTTAGTTTGTAAGTTTACTATGTGTCAAGTTTCTAGTTTGTAAGATCACAGTAATGTCAAGTATAAGCTTTTGTTTTATTTTTGTAGTTTTTATTGTTATTTTATGTTTTCCCCTTGTAGAGTTTACGAGAAGTGTTCGTAAACTGGCAGGGGGGAGTTAAGATGAGATGACTATCAATATAGACCTAATCCTATTTTCTGTAAATATAAACATATGATAAAAGTATAAATACTGGATTAAAATGAAGAATAAATCAGTTATTATCTAGCAAGCGTAAGTGTTGTTTCTCCTCCCTAATTTCCTTTTTTTTTATTATAATTTTCTCGGCTGAACTTAAGTTATATATATATATATATATATATATATATATATATATATATATATATATATATATTATTTTATTTATTTATTTACAACTGTTTTTGTTTGAGCTTTAATATTATTTGCTATCTGCAAAAAAAAAAAAAAAAAAAAAAAAAAAAAATTATTGCAAAAATTATATTGCAATAAGCAATATGATGACTTCCGAAAGTCGGTTAAAGCAAGGCATCTCTAGGCCACTGCCTCGTCGGGGTGGGTTGTACTGGTTCGTATAGGATTTAAGTGTTTAGGGTCGATGGGTTCATGTTGTAAGTCAGTCTGTCATGAAATATCTTATAATATTCTGTGGCTGTGTCTGAAACTGTGAGTATGTCCAAGTCCTTATGAAGTAATTCGTTGGTTACATAAAACGGTGCCCCCCCGATCCCCGATTTTTCGCAATATTTTCGATTGAAGGGTCTGAATTATTTGGATGTTAGAATATTTGGCAAATATTCTCTCTCCCCAAAGCTCTATCCCGTATGTCTATAATGGTTTAATCTGTATTTTGTAAATAGTAAGTTTGGTGTTCACGGATAATTTGGATCGTTTGTCAAGCAGACGGGATAGTAGTCCAAATCGTCTGTTGAGTTGTTGTCTTTTAAGTCTAATGTGGGTCCGCCATGTCAGTATTTTGTCTAAGTACAGTCCCAAATATCTTACTTCCTCTAATGTCGGAATGGGTTTATCCTCGAAATAGACTGCTGGACAATCCCCATGATTGAGCGTGAAAACGATAATCATCTGCTATATATATAAACATATAGATTTTATTTGATCGTATTTAAACGTATATGTATTAACAACAAATAAAATAGTTACGGGCAAAGCCGCGGGCTACAGTTAGTAAATCCAAAAACTAACATTGTTATTATTATTTTTTTTTTTTTCTTACCCTCTGGTTTTATTTTCGAACAAAATACAAATACAAATGTAATGTGTATAGCTGTCAGATTTGTCCTTCTGTTACCCGGAGGTATTCTAAAGAGGATTGCTATATGCGCTGGATGCACTAGTAATCTTTCAAGGGCTTCTTCTAAGCCTTTATTTATCCATAGCAAACATTGTTATTAATAATTTCATATTTTTTTAATACTATTTCATGAAAACAGATTCACTGTAAACTAAACTAAATAGGATTTCATAGAAACTTGATTGCAGAATACATTTCAATTTAGCTTTTCTTTAAACTGGAAAACTAAGGTTTCTCTGACCGAGTCAGCAAAAAATTCCTGAAATATAAGTAGGAACATAGACGTATAAAATACCGTTGGGAAGCGCAAGATTTAAAAAAAGTTATTGTTAGCCCATAAACTTATAAACATATGTTATTGGTAAAGAGGAAGGTTGTAATAGTTCAATGTACAGGATATCCTGCAGGTTAGATTCTTCCATTTAGTATGCTTTAGTAACAATATTTCGAATCAAATTGTTATTAAGTTAATAACAGAAATGGTAAGTTCTTATAAATCCATAAACTATTATTGTTATAAATTATTTCAAACTTATTACTATAGGGTTGTTTCACATGAAATGTCCGTTTATATAGTTTTTTTTTTTTCTTTTTCTTTATTGAGATATATTACAATTTGTTTCTATATGAACATTAGTAATAGTGATATAAGATCCCATTCACACAAATATATACAGTATACAATGATAAAGTCTAATATATAGTTTCTGAAATACATAAAGGATTTTGCAGGTCTCTGTTGTTTTCTTCCGAATGTTTACATATTTAAAGTAAACAGTTACTAATCCTCTACCTTTGTATTATAAACATTAGCTTCCCGATCAATTGCCCACTTTTTAGTATACCTCCAAATATAAACATGGAAACACGCGATTTTCGAGTAATATTTTTGTTCGAGAAATTGAAAGAACTGGGCTACGAAGTTCTTCCGCACCCACCACATTCTCCCGACTTGTCTCAAACAGATTACCACCTGTTCAGGAATTTAGACAACTTCGTCAAAGGAAAAATTTTTGAAAATGATGATCAAGTGAAAAGTGCGTTTTCAGATTTTGTTTCACTTCAAAGCTCATAGTTTTTCAGTTCGGAGATAAAAAAAGTTGTGACACCAAGTTGGGAAAAATGTGTAGAAAAAGAAGGTAAATATTTCGAATAAAATTATCTTGTTTTCATATCGTATTTTTAATAAAAAATCCTTTACCTTGAAAACGGACGTTTCATGTGGCACAACCCAATATTTTATGAAAACGGATTTTTCACTGTAAAGGAAATAGGCTCCCATGGAAACTGACTTAAATCTTTATAATGTATTTATAAAAAACTTCATTTGAAATATAAAATAAGAAAAGTAATAGTGAAGTATAATAAATCTTTAGAAATGTTTTTAGATTTTAAAAAACGTTCTCCAACTTACAAAGGTGTAGAAAGTTTTGCTAATTGATGAATAGGTCACTTAAGTTATTGTTGTAGACAATAATTTATATTTTTTTATTACTTTAAAAACAAAACTGTAGCTCTACGACCAATGAAGCGTCTGAGAATCAGTAAATTATTCATAAATGTAGACTGTTTATGGGAGTATCAGGGCTCTGCAAGGAGGTCATTGGTCCGAGATCACGCGCAGCTGCTAGGTTTTTCTACATTTTTAGTACCCACTTTATAAAGGCTAGATGAGCCCAAAGAGTGTCTTCCTCCCCCTGGGTCGTCCCATGGCTTAAATAACAAAATGAATAATAACCATGCCACAACCTGGTTCGAACCCAGCCCTGGCTACCATACCCTCCCTGGCAGTCGCCCGCTACCCAATATAACTTTAATGAAAAATATGTAATATAGAAACTTCGGAACTGTTGAAACTTCTAACAGTTTTCAACTTAAATAAAAGACTACCTAACAAACTCGCGGAGTCGAGATCAAGTTGGAAAAAAAAAAAAAAAGGTGGGCATATTTTGGGTGGAGCCCTCAGCTGACTGGATCAGACAGAAGTTAGCGGAAGTAACAATTAACCAAGTACTTGAGTTGCCTTCGTTAAAAGGAATTGTTGGGAGAGCATGTCGGGCAATCAGGGATAGAAACTTTTTCTCTCTGAGGAAGGACCATCGACCACGACGAGGTAAGCTGCGCAGCGCGCCTCAGACTGCGCACATTAGATCGCCCCGCACATCCTATTCATCTCCAAGAGTTGCCTTAACAAGTTTAGAGGCTGCTTAGCGCGCAAGTTTTCCCATCCTCGACATCTGCTCCTCCTTCGTTATGATGGCTACTCGCTCCACAACTTTCTTCTTCAAGGACCTCATCCATCGCCGGGATAATGCTTCTCATCTCCAGTCTGAAGGGCACGACCGTTCCAAGATGACCATCATCAGTTATCTTCAGATTGGAACAGTCATTTTATTGATTATATCTCAAAGCTTGCTACAAGAATATATATATTGGGTTGGAAAATAAGTTTGTAGCATTATTTTGCTGGTGAATTCAATAAATATTTCAGATTCTTATAAATATTTTTAATTAATTATATATCTCCATTTTGAACTATTAAATGTTGCCATAATTATTGTAGTTAATGGACGTTGGTCACATCAACAGATGAAGAACGACCCGAGCGCTTCGCATGTCCCAAGTCAAAATTTCCAGGATTCCTCAAATCCTATACACACCTTAAATTTTGCTAACCGTGTGCAGCGGAAATATTTAGTGACGAAAATGATTTTTTTCTCTCACATCCAAAGCAAGCAAAATACCACTTAAAGATAAGGAATCTAGGTTAAAACTGATCCATAAAAGCACCTTAACTTATCCTTTTTTAAAAAATATATAAAAATTATTGACCAAGTAAAAAACACAGAGAGGACTAATTTGAAATATTAAAATATGTTACGAACTTTGCATTTGAGACGTTGATTTCCAAAAGGTACTATATCCATTCTAGGAAACTTTACAGGAAGCGCGAAAATCTCTCATTACTATATTATTAAACTAGCTGATTTGGGTCTTTTTGCCTTAAAATTTAGAATTACTTTTTTTACTACAATAATAACATCATATTAAAGTTATGAAATGATTTTTTTAGAATGATTTGGAACGAAAATAAATGCGTAATTAGTACTTATAGAAAATGACCGCATTTCTAAACCGCGTTTTTTAAGGACTTAAGAATTCATTAGACAACATCAAATAGAATATTTAGATAAAACTAAATGATGAGAATACAAATATGTAAAAAAATCAATATTGTAAAAAATGTCCTGTAGTACCTTTTGGAAATCAACGTCTCATTTCTAGTTTTGTATAATCATTTGATTCGTACAATAAAATTAGTATGAAAACTAACAGAAATCGAATAGTGAACCGTTTAGGGCGCCAACAAAACGAAACCCACGTATTATTGTGATTGAAATACCCACCAACTAGGAAATGGAGAAAATTGCAACGTATGTAACATACCATACGGTACATATGATATATACTATATGAAACGTATGGTATAAACCATACGGTACATACATTTAAATAGAATGTCTGTTTTTCAGAGACTTGAGAAATCAATACATATATAAATACGTTAATCCAAACATCAATCCAAAGATAGGGACTCTAATAGCGAAAAATATTAATATTTAAAACAAATTTTATTTAACAGAAATAACAAATATAATTAATCAAACGACTTTTACTTAAGTCGGTTGTTAAAATCGAATTAAGAATTTTTAAATGAAGTTACAACTGAAAAATGTTGAAGAATTTGACTGAGATTCGATAGAAGCATATATTTTAGATCAATTTATCTACTATATTATAACCTACAACAATCCGCTATTTATCACTCATATTAACCTTCTACAATTTCGTGTATAAGATTTTTTTCTATAATCTTTAACTTCCCAACGGTATATTATTACTCTATATTACTATTATCTAGAAAGAAACGAAATTACTCTATTTTTCTTTTAAATAGTTATCAAGTCGTTTTTAGCTGACAAGATAAAGTGGTTCATGATTTCGAATTTATAAAGTAAAGGATAATCATAAAAAACAAAATTTATAAGCCCTGTCAGGCTCTTTCAATCAGAATGCTATATACGTGATATTAAAGCCTATTCAATTGTACAGCGATATAGCGAGTTTAATCGAATTCGTTTTTTTGAAAATCCTAAATGGGTGCAAAATGCATGGATTGGGTTGTTTCACATGAAATGTCCGTTTTTATAGTTCCTGAAATACATAGCGGATTTTGCAGGTCTCTGTTGTTTTCTTCCGAATGTTTACATATTTAAAGTAAACAGTTACTAATCATCTACCTTTGTATTATAAACATTAGCTTCCCAATCAATTACCCACTTGTTAGTATACCTCAAAATATGAACATGGAAACACGCGATTTTCGAGTAATATTTTTGTACGAGTTTAACCTCGGCCATTCAGCAGCTAAAGCCGCTAGAAATATTTGCAAGGCGTTTGGGGAAGGGAGTGTTAATGAACGGACCATTCGCCGTTGGTTTGTCAAGTTTTCAGCTGGGGATACCGACTTGGAAAACTTTCCCCGAGGAAGACCTCCGTCCGTAATAGACAACGATGTCCTCAAACATACAGTAGAAGGAAACCCCTACCAAACACAAAGGAAGACCCCATGTTTCAAAACATGCCGTGCAAAAATTGAAAGAACTGGGCTACGAAGTTCTTCCGCACCCACCATATTCTCCCGACTTGTCTCCAACAGATAACCACCTGTTCAGGAATTTAGAAAACTTTCTCAAAGGAAAACTTTTTGAAAATGATGATCAAGTGAAAAGTGCGTTTTCAGATTTTGTTTCACTTCAAAGCTCAAATTTTTTCAGTTTAGGGATAAAAAAGTCGATTTCACTTTGGGAAAAACGTGTAGAAAAAGAAGGTAAATACTTCGAATAAAATTATCTTGTTTTGTCATCGTATTTTTAATAAAAATTATTTACTTTGAAAACGGACATTTCATGTCACACAACCCGATATATATGGTGGCTCTTCTGGTTAGCCGTTTTATTTTCTCGAAAAAGTAGCCCTTACGTCTCTGGGATATACGCTTCTAAAATATGATATTTCGGTGTTATATAACTTATCGTCTTTGAGATAGACTTACCACACATGGATACACACACTTTTTACAGGGTTTGGTCATTTTGAATCAGGTTGCTCTAAAACGCGTATTTTCCGGTGAAACCTCGAATTCTAAAACCTTCCTGTTGCAATTCATTCTCTTACTATATACTTCATATATAGGTAACTGGAAGCAAAAAAATAAATAAATAAAAGTTTACGAGGATGAGCACATCATCACATATCACAGGGTGCAAGAAAACCGTCCAGACATTTTAGTGAAGAACAAAAAAAAAATATATATAATAAAAAATAAATAAATAGTAACAAGAATAATATATCTAGCAGTTACAGGTGACTCTTAACTTTTTGATGGCTACCGCTAAAAAAATGGGAAGTAAAAACAAACATTTTTCGGGCTAAACTTTTTATTTACAAAAACTTTATTCGAATGGACTGATATTACAAAGCGCGGTGGAGAGTAAAGAGTTCTACTTCATATCTCAACAGCTGTGGGACAATTTTAAAATAATTACAGTAAAATGGTCCACATTCTCTTAGCAGTTCTTGCAGGATTTAAATGTATTTTCAGACATCTGAGGGAATATTTAAATGTTAAAATAAATAAATTCATTCAATTTTAAAATATATTATTATATTTAAAATATAAATGATGCTAAAAGGGTCCTGGGAAGAGAATTAGGGAAGGAAATATTAAACTGAGAGACAGAGCCATTCTTCTGCCCTTTGAGATGTCAGTCCGACTCTCCCGCTAATCTGTTATTTTATTTTTATAAGGAAATCTTTTAGTGGGAGCTTCATGGATGGATATGGAGGAGGAAAAACCACGCATCATTTTTCACAAATGAGGCCACATTAATTTTGTCTCTGGAAAGGTCCAATATTATATCCATCATATTCATTTATATACTCTCTTATATTGTACAATATAAATATTTATATTTTAAGTTTATCCAAAAGATAATAATATTGTAGAAGAAGGCTGTTATAAAAACATAAAAATTAAAAACCATTTTTCTAAAGGTGATTACTGAATACAGTTTTTACTATAAATAAATTTAATGATATTATAATTAATTAAAACACTAATTTCCCTCAAGGACATCAATTAAGGTACTTTAGTTATTTTATTATTTAGAATTATTAACCAATTCAGGTATTTTTACATATTTGCCTCCTCATCCTTTAGTTTCATTTAGATTTATTTTATTCCATTTTAAAACGAGATTTAAACACGCGATTAATTTCAAACAGTATCAAATACACTTTCTATTTCATTTCAAATCATTTCCATCTATGATGTAAGAATAATGTTATTCATATAGAATAAAAAAAATCTAGAATTCAATGACAACAAAAATGTCTTGTCCTAGGAAAAACAATAGATGATGGATATGATGATGATGGATCTCCCTGTAATCTACTGCTTTTCGTTAATTTTAGGATTCAAAGGTTCAAATTACTACAATTAATAATTAAATCAAAATAATGATTGATGGAAATAAAACAAGGTAAAAGAATATAGTTTTAAACGTGACTTTGTCTATTGGAACCAATATACCATATCTTCTAAAGGTAACTGTGGTCGCTATGTTACAAAAAGATAAGTTATTTCCCACTAAATTTATGACACGGGAACTGTCTTCAAAATTTTGATTCGAGCAACAAAAACCTGAAGTAGAGCATGCAACAAAATCGTGCAACAAATGTGACTTTCCTCATTTGAAACTATATAGTTCCCCTAAACTAAAGTAGGCGCTAGTTGCAAATGTTATATAAGGAAAGAACTTTCAAATGTTTACGGCAAACAACACCAAATCAGAGATTTCTTGATGCAGATCGTGTCAATAACAAGTGCCTTAACACTTAATAAATGAAACAAAACTTGACTTTTTTTTCATTCGAAGTAATATATCTTTTAAACGGTAGTTTGGTATGTCTTTTTGTCTTTGTCCTAAATTTACTCCATCCCCCTCTCCCTCTCTCACAAACACACACAGGACCTTACCTCGCGATATGGTTATTTGGACACAGGTGATCCTATTTTGGTCGAAAACTGGAATTCGAACGTTTTCACCATCGCGATACTTTTACTTAATTATATGTTTCTTATGTAATTGAAAGTATGACCACTGAGAGAAAAAATCTGGTGCGGGTAACACACGACTTTCACTTAACTTCATTTTTAAAATCAATGAATGAATTTTCAAATACAATTAAAGATGAAAATATTAAAGAATTAATTAAATTGAATTTCTATAGAAACACGTGTTTTATTGAAAAAATCAATTATACTATTATCTAAAATAATCAGTTTTATCTGCTTTTCATCTCTCTTTATTAACTTTTACAAGTTTGTGCATTAGATAATATTTATTCTAAAATCTTCAGCTTCCCAACGGGTATATTACTTTTGCTATGTTCAAAATAAAAAAATTGCATTAAAAAATATATTTTTTCAGTTTTCTCCTTTAGTTAGATATCGAATTCGTACAACTAATGTATTTAAGGGGTTATATTTCATATAACAACTTATATATTTCATCAGTGGTATAAAGATAATATATTTATTTTTATAAAATCTACGAAATTAAAGGTTCTTTACAAGAAAAAAATGTCAAATATCGGCATTTGAGCCCTGTCAGACCATTTCAACCAGAATGATAATTAATATAATGTAATTAAAGCACATTAAATTTTACACCAATATACGGAGTTTTATCAAAATCGTTGGAACCGTTTTTGAGACAATCATTTAGATGAAAAAGGTGTATTTCCGTTGAAAACTGGAATTCGAACATTTTCACGATCGCAATACTTTCCCTTACTATATATAGTAAGTGAATGTAAAAATAATAAGGCTGATTTAAAACAATATATCATAAACTGAAATAGTTTAAACCAGCGACTTTGTTCGTCAATATTTCATTTTGTGTTTCAACTTATATACGTTCATATAATTTTTTTTTTTTATTTATACATATTTATACATTTATACGCCTTCTAGCGTATCTATACGGTAGGAGGAACATTCGTTAATAATTACTTTTTAAGGAATGTCGTTCTTGAGATACGGTGATGACAATATGGATGAATGACTGGTAACGTGCTTTTATAGACATAAAGGCTAGCTATTATTATGAATATTCTCTCATTTACTTTAATGTAATACGGACTATTTGTATTAGTTGAAGGTACTAAGTACTTTACGTTTTACCTTCCAATCCAAAACAAAGACTGCCCCCTGATGTTGCCCCTTCAATATTATACAATACTAGCCAGCTTTCCAAGTGCCCCAGTTTACCGCCTCAACATCAACCTAAGAACCCTAAAAGCAGCGGGCGGTGGCTCGAGCCTAGACACTAACGGACCCAGCCTACCCTACACTACCTGCTGGGAGTGCCAACACGTCCAGCCCCAATGAGCTATTAATTAGCTAGAAGATAGTTCTGTTGAAAAGTGGGTACCTGCTCCTTCTAGAGATAGACCACTTAGGCTTTTTGTCCACGAGTGTCACTAATTTATAGCTCTCCTCATGTGGCCTAGCAAGATGGCTACCGCACCGCTATCTGACGGCTTCTCTTTAGTCTTATCTTTTATATACAGTCTCTTCGGTTAATTTATTTTATTATTTTTCCAAGTCAATATAAGGATCTCAAGTATTTCCTTAGATAACAATTAGGCTTTTTATACGCCCTCTCTATCAATTAGGGCCTGATAATCTTTATCGATGACGAAGCGGGCCCGAGGTTAAGTGTTTGAAGAGGTTCCCTATACCCAAGGTGTTTATATATATATATATATATATATATATATATATATATATATATATATATATATATATATATATATATATATATATATATATATATACCTACGCTGAGTCTGCGATCCTATCTCTTTTCTTTGGATTCATCGCGAGTGATTCAGGTCTCCGTAGACTCCACCAAGACATGGCAAAGCCTTACCGCTCCAACAAATCGTGTTATTCCAAATGCTGAGGCAGAAAATAATGTATTATTCGAAGTAAATTTGTATTGATCTTGCTTGAAAAGCACTTTAATAGCTGACACCCAATATTCATGCCTGCCGTCTTAAATCGACAGGAAATATTTGATTGGTCAGCTAAATCCTTTTCGTAAGCTATTTAAAAGTTCCAGTGTTTTGGGGTCACCCATAGCGTAGTTGCTAGCATAACAGCTTTCCATGCCAAAGGTCGCGGGTTCAAACCTGCGGGTGGCCCTTAGTTATGCCGTCCTTCGGAGGGGACGTTAAAAGGTGGTCCCGAGCCTGTGCGATGTCAGGTACTCGTTAAAGATCCCTATCCTAATAAAACCTGGATAGGCAAAATTTAGGACTCCTCCACTGTAGCATCGTCCGATTAGCCATAGTAACATAAAGTGACGCGTTAAACGAATAAACAAACAAAGTTCCAGTGATTTAATTTTTCCTATTTGCTAAGCATTTCGTGAATATAAAAAAAGTTCAGTTTTGAATTTTTCCAAACGTGTGAGTACACTTTAAGTCTGTAGGAACATTTAAATCCTTTTACTTTTCTATTAATATTAATTGTTAGATTCGATTTTTAACAGTTCGTAATTCGTCTTTGTAATTTTTATGTTTTAACTATTTAATAAAACAATAACTAAACTTTAAAATACAGTATTTTAATAAATTATTTTAGTTTTCACAATTCAGTACTTTTACTAGTTGTCTTTTTAATATAAACAGTTGTAAAACCAATAATTTTTTTTTTAATTTACAAAATCTTCTTTCTTACATGACAAAGCCTAAAAAACACAAAAGTCATAGAGCTTAACAAATACTTAATTACTTTTAAAGAAGACTTAAATTCATAAACATGGCTTAAAATGGGAAAACAATATTTAGCAACTGCTTGTGTATTTTACGGTAAATAGGATGTTAAAAAATTTTATGGTTTAATATTTCCTTTATTTCATAATATAATAAGGCTGAGCAAAACGACTTAGAAGGTTTCAAAGCGAAGGCAAACAGCATTTAATATCTTTCTTTCTCCTAAACATTAATTTAAATATTTATCAGTTATTATATTGAAGGGCCTTCAACACATACAGCTTTTCACTTCAAACATACAAAAGAAATAAAACTCAATATTTGTCTTTTCCATTAGAGACAGAGGTGAGCACGAGACATCTGGAGATAAGGTCGGGCCAGGACTCCCATCCATCGAATTAATACCTTCCCCTTCGGGTGCTGTTATCTTCAAGGACCCAACCCACGGACCCTCTTAGGCAGCTCGTTTAATTTGCTCCTAGATAAAGACGAAGGACCTCATAGCTTCACTATAACAGCCTACTAGATCTAGCACTAAGGTAAAAGGAACCCTCCTCTCCCAATAACTTTCTGTCGTCACTTCGGGTTTTTGTACCCGTGTCCTTCGGCGGCCAGCAATCTGAAGGTCCGGGAGTCCATCCCAACCTTAATGGAGTTGAGTTCAACGAATGTACTACGCTTTACGTTGGAGCGGGGATCCCTTGGATACACTTTTTATCTAAGAGGCACATCTAGGAATTGAGTTTTATGAATTGAGGTTTCATGCGAACATTTTTCCCTTTCTCCGACATTTTACACATTATTTCCTCTTTTCAAGACTATTATTTTGTTGTTTTTATTCTTATATACATTTTAGTAGCACAATGCTACATACAAACTGCATGCACTACAGTTATATATTGCGAAAAATAGTCATCATGCAGCTGATATGTAGAATTGTGCAACTAAAATGTATATAAGAATGACAAAAACATAATAGTCTTGAAAATGGGGACAAGACCCCGAAATGTCGAAGAGAGAAAAAAAAATGTAAATAAGTTTCAAATCTATAAATAAATTTAATAGAAGTATATGATGCCAATTGAAAATTTATATTGGGAGAAAGGGTAATGCTGTTTATTAATTTTTTGAAACGAATTAAACTAATTTATTTGAAAACACAAAAACATCGAGCATGTTTGTTAATATTTTTTTTAAATACAATTTTTAAAGTCAAAATATCCTGTGATGTAGCTGTAAGCATAAACTTCTTCTATGCCCAAGGCAATGGGATGAAATCCGGCAGATATACCTAGGATTTTTGTAAGGTATTAAAAAATCTTTGTTTATGCCATCCTTCGGAGGGGACGTTAAGTAGTTGTTCTAAGCCTGTGCGATGTCAGGTAATCATCGTTAAAGATCCCTACTTTAATTAAACTTGGATAGGACTCCTACGGTAGCATCTATAGATTAGCCACAAGAGCATAAACTATTATAATTATTATATAGAAGCACAAAACTTTTATACATACACGCACACACCGCACAATGAGTTATTGTGAAACTTGGATAAACCAAGACTTTTTTTTCCGGTAAATAACTGAGAGTTTGTTCGATCGTGGAGGGCACAAACTATCCCAGAACTCCACTTAGGGTGAAGAGAATCGGGAGATGGCAGGCAGGGCTGTTGGGGATAACAAAGAAGTTAGGAAGTGAGTCGTGGGTGGAATGCAGAAGCAGAAGTGTCGTGGACTTCAGTTCAGTTTGTCTCTTCTTGGTCTCAGGTAACTGGAGGTCAGGGCTCGGGTCGGTGCATATAGAGAGTATTAGTAGTAGAAATTACGAAAACGAAGGCATAAGAAATAGAAATACGAACATATTCTCTAGAAAACAAAGGAAATTAATTAAAATCGGTGAAGTATTGGCGGTGATATTGCGTTTTGATATAAGCAGTCACCATTCGTTAATTTTTCTTTAATATATTTTGATATCGTAAATGGTCTCCTTGTCTTTACCTTCTTTATTACTAGAAAACGACACATGTTACTCAACACATCAGAAATTTATTAACGAGATAATTCCAGACCGACCTGATATCTGCTGTAACAGTAAGTCTTATAAGGATGGTATACATAAAATTAACCAATCTGTAATAATTTTCAACTTTTTCTACTCAACTAAAACATTAAGTTGATTTTATTCTTGCAAACAGCTCGTAGATACAGCTTACTACAACACTTACTGGACAAACGATCAAAACTTTCCACATACTACAAAAAATTAATTTATATTACCATCATTAGGCCTAATTGGACATATGGGATTGAGTTATGGGGATCCACCAAACCTTCCAATTCTTCCCGCATTCAATCCTTGCAATCCAAAATCCTCCGAAAGATCCTAAATGTTCCTAACTTTGTCCCCAATAAAATAATCCATAAAGACCTAAATATCCCATTAGTCGCAGATCTAGCCCGAACTAGATATTTCTCCTTTTATTCCAAATTAGCCGTCCACTCCAACCCATTCGTCCGCAACCTCTTATCTCCTATTCCTGACCATCTTCCTAAACGGCTGAAAAGACGATGGCCTCGAGACCTACTTATTTAAATAAACTTAGAAGTGCTACCACTGGGTAGTTTCTTCACATGCCTGTATCACGCCCACTTGATCTATTATCACATTTACTTAATGTATTTTATTGTATAATACAGTTGTAAATTTCTTTTAAATAAAAAAAAAAATATTCTTGCATCTAAATGTATAATGTATTTAGTTTGAAGTAATTTTTTAAGAGATATTTTTTTTACTTGGATCTTTATCACTTCCATTTGTTTAACTTGGGAATATGATCCATCTTACTCAGGATCGAGGAGGTATGTCGTTATCTCCAGCGGTGGAGGTGGAGGAAAAGGAAAGAAGTAGGTTACTGAATACACTCTAAGGAAGAGAGCTGCCGAAGACAGGGAAGAATGGTGGCGTAGGTGATGGGATGATGGATCGTTATATCCAATATCATCATCACATTCACTGAGGAATTCATAAAAAAAATTTGTATTTCGATAAAGCGAAGAATGGTAAGAGCCTCACTACAGATCATTGAGATATTTTCCAAGTTTTAGAATAATATTTTTTTTTTATATGTATTTATTTATTTTTAGGGCAATCCGTCAAATGGAGCTGGCTGGGACAGCGCAAATAATTAAATATGTCGCCAGCATACATCAAAAACTTAGTAAATTATTTTTAGAAAATATAATTATATATGTATAGATTAACAATAGGTATAAAACAACGATGATAATAGTTCAAGTTTCATTTTTACTGAATATCCAACGGTTTTATAACGGTAAGACAAGCAGGGCTGGAAACATTAATGGGAATTGTTCCTCATTTGTAATGATGAATGTTCTGTCCTCTCTATACAAATATAGTTCTTGGACAGCTCTGGCCGGGGCCTGTGCTAATCAGTGTTGAGGTAGCATCTCTTATCAGGGTTGTATTTATTTTTACTTTCACTAACCTCTATATGAAATATATAGCGTATTGCGATAGTGAACATTTTCGAATTCTAGTTTTAGACGGAAATAAACGTTTTAGCTCCCCTGAGTACAAATGACAAAGTTCCGCAAAAAGGTTTGTAGATGTCCTGTGGTAAGTCTAACTTAAAAACGGAAAGTCCAATAAAATCCATATTTTTACTTTCACTTACCTATATATGAAATATATAGCGGGAGAAAGTATTACTTGAACGTACCTATGTTTGAAATATTTAATTAGGAAAAATATTGCGTTCTTGAAAATTTTCGAATTCGAGTTTTCACCTGAAATATACGTTTCAGGTTTCCCTGAATCCAAATAACCAAGTCCGCAAAAAGGTGTGTGTGTGTGTGGTAAGTCTGGCAAAAAAACCATTAGTCGTATGAAACTGAAATTTCATATTCAGGACAGCTATACGCCCTAGGTGTTTAAGAAACTTTTTCATCGAAATCAGCTAACTAGAAGAGCCACTTTATGCTATGCACTTTTTTACGATTTTCTCAAAAACGGTAGTAACTATTTTGATTAAACTCGCTTTATCGATGCAAAATTTAATGGGCTTTAATATCATGTAAGTTTCAATCTGATTGAAATAGTCTGGCAGAGCTTATATGCCGATATTTTAAATGACCTTCTTCTAAACTACCTTTAATTTTGTACATTCCAAAAGATTAACTAATCATCTTAATTGCACTGACAAAGGCTCGTTTAATATACAAGTTGGACGAATTTGATGACTAACAAAATGATAAAAGAGGAAAACTATTTTTTTATGTCATTTTTGGTTTGGTTTGATTATAAGAACAGTAAAATAGACGTATAATGAACCGTTGGAAAGAGAAAGATATTAGAAAAAATATTACCTGATACACAAAGTTGTAAAAAATAATATAAAGAGACGAATAGGGAATAAACTGATTACTTATTAACTATTTAATGAAGTTATATAATTTAATCTAAATCATGTTTCCAACAAAAAGGAATACACGTTTTATTAAAATCAATTTCAAATATTTTTTCAAATTGAAGTATATTTAATAGATTTTCAATTGATTTTAACATTCTAGATAAGTAAAATTCGTGTGTTGCCGGCACCGGATTTTATCCTGCAACAATGATTGTATTAATTTTATGCCTTAAAAAAATATATGTTTATGTGTTTGATTTGATTAAAATAAATTATTTTGATTATTGGTTTACTTAATTTTTTGATCAATTTTAAATTCAATACAATCCACTAAATTTATGTTAATGAACCGTCCTAAACTTAAACTTACTTTAAGATAGCTACTAATCTCACTTGGAAGTAGTGATCTTCGACGGGCAGTTCAGCGCAAACAGGTGTCCATAAGACGGTTATAGGCCTATAACGGATTTCTTTTGACATGGACGAACTTTTCAAAAATCTTGCGCTTTTCTAAGGGCTTTTAAGCGTCTATACTTCTACTCATATCTCCAGAAAAATGTTTTGATACCTTGTTTACAGACATTTTAATTTTCCCATCTAAACAAAAACAGATTTGCATTGTATTGTACTTATAAACCTTCAGGAAATAATGCCCTAAAAGGTAGAGAAAGGAGTGGAGCCGAAAGAAGAAATAAATAACTGTGGCTCCATAAATACAGAATCGTTTTAAGATATAGAGAGACAACGCAATTGATCTCAACAGCATACCTATAATATTTAGAGCAACAGGTTGTCGGTGGGACTTTGGTTTGAGCGATTCTTGTCGATTTGTCCTCTTCTAAAGTAGCTCGAGGCGGCTATATTTGACAAAACATAAAATAATTCTTTAAGATGCAATAAATAAACTTGTTTGTTTGTTTTGGTTTTAAGGCGTAAAACTCTAAGGTCATCAACGCCTAGACACTATATGCATATTCAACCTTTAAAAGAAAGAACTATTAGGTAATGAGTAATTGGGAGAAAAAAAATGATTATTATGTAAACAATAGTTAAAAAAGATAAATAAAAAAGATAAATAAAAAAGATAATAATAGTAAAACTTAAAATAAAATTAAAAAAGTATTGATTAAAAACTGACTAGGAATGGTCTTAATAATTTCGATAATAATGACTGCTCCTTAAGAAAATCATAAACTAATTCAATGGTTTCCTCTATTACCCAGCACCGCTGAAATATTCGGGCCCAATACAATTTTATTCAGGTGTGATAAATAATAAGGACATTCTTGAAAAATATGCCGAATAAACTGAATGTAATAAATAAAGGAATGTAATAAATAAACTGAATGTAATAAATGAACTGAATGTAATAAATAAAAGGAATGGCTCCGATTGGGCAAAACTGGCGCTATACCTAAGTAAATAAGAAATACAGAACTTTTCTTTTCCACCATTATGATTATTAAGTATATCATTAATAAATTTAATAACAGCAGCATATTGTCATAACTAGTGAATGTGATGGGATTAGGTTTTGATCTCGTGGCGTGGTAGAGTATGATGGGCAGAATAATAGAGTAGAGGCGTCCGGCTTGATTTCTATTTTCTGTTTATAGCAGGAGGTCCCTCATCTAACTTCTTTTCAGTCTTCAACGGATATTGTGAGGCATGTCGGTAGTAGCCATGTTCTGTATTAATGGCTTAGTATGTGTGTGTAAGTTCTCATGAAAACGTTTGTAGAAGTCCTGTGTGTTGGTTGGCTGTTGGCATGTGAAGGTTTGTATGTAATGTAGCTAGCGTTCCAGGGACCATTAGTGATTGTCATGAAAGATTTTAATTGGAAAATTTTAATTTTTACGTGAGTGTTTTTCGCTGTCCAGATGTTTCTGTAGTATAGTTGTTATCTATTATTATTATCAAAGTTTTTAAAATTGGGTTTATCTGTGCGTGTGAGGTATTGTGAACTTAAATTTAATAAGATATTTGTTATTATTGTTTTTCATGCTATGGAAATAATGGAATTTTCATTTATCTATTTATTCAAACGAAAAAATGATTACCGAATATACAAAAAGTATATAATATTAAAAAAAATTGACCATTCAATAAAACTCACTGATAATGAGCCATTTAGAAACGAAATGACTAATGGTAATATAAAGGGCCAAGAATGGAGCGAGGATAGGTAAATATTTCACTTTCTTGCTCTCCTAAACAGACCTATATTAGGTTACAGTAGCTGAGTGAGTGTTACCAATAGCTAATAGCTACGTAGATTTAATCTTATAGTACAATGCTTTCAATAAAGGCAATGTCTATTTAGTTTTGTCACGGGGGTCGTTTGGAAAAGATCTTTTCATATCTGCCTCTCTTGGATCCGACGCACAAATTCATGAAGCGGTTTTAACAAACATTTTTGAAAAGTCCTGTCCACTTGCCATCTTAATGTCATCAAAAACTAACTAAAAAACGTATATAATTTTTTTTAACCTTAATAAATGTAAAAATGCTGCAAATTATAACACGATAGTTTATTATTTCCAGATAACTATTTTAAGGTGTAACAATTTATATATCTCTTAAAAGGATATTAGCTAAAATAACAGCAATAATTCATTAAAAGGAAATAGGTCAATGACCACAGCCATTTTCAAAACGATATCACGATATATCAATTCTACTCCTAAACCGATTTTAATGATTCGTTTTAAAGAAAATTTAAATCTCTATCGAATACATTTTTAAATTGACAATTTTTATCTTTAAACTGATTCTAAAAACCAATACAATTTTTTCTCGATCATAAAAAATAACTGAGTTGTACGCGTATTGAAAAGTAAAATTTCAATTTTTATGTGTTTTATAATTGTTCGCGGTTTCTTGGTTAGAAAAAACTGATAAATGTTTTCTCTATCTTAAAAAATAACTGAGTTATTTAATTAAATAATATTTAATTGGTCGTTTTTTTAAAACTAATCGGCTGATATCAACGTCTAGGTGAATGGATCATCTTTACATGACCTACTGTTTTTGTGCCGAGTAAAAAAAAAAAAAAAAAAACACGGTACAGTAGTTTCGGAGAAAGTCCTGGACGATAGACGGTGGAAAAACGAATTTTATTTATTAGTATTTTGAATCCTTCTTTGAGGGGTGAGGGAGGTAATTTTTTTTTTTTTTTTATTATATAGGTTCATTTTTAAAAATAATAAACCAGAATAAAAAAGAAATACATCTTTTCATTTTTTATGTCTTAATTCACATCTGTCAGAAGTTATCTGACAATCAGTAAATGTGCTGTATAAAAAGTGATATCAGACATGTTAGGCTTGGGCAAGAAAAGTGCACAGCAGCACCTCTAATCTAGGCTATTAAAGTAGAGCTCTCTCATCCAGCTTCGTTCTTCTGACTGGCATTTCAGCTATTGACATATTGTTAATCAGTCTGTTAAGTTGAAGTAAGTGAAAACGAGAATAGAGTGTACGACGTATATGTTGGTCAACTGTTGGTTGTTGTAAGTCCGTATGAAGAGTTGAGAAAGTAAGTGTAGTATGTATTCAATTTCAGTGTAATTTTTAATTTTGACGATTTAGATAGAAGAGAGTATAGTACTTCCAGTCGGTGGTTGAGAGTCTGTCTATTCATCTTGACATGTGGGCCTCAAGTCATCCCAAGCCCTAGCTAATGTAATGAGTTTAATTTGAAACGTTATAGAGGATTAAGATGATAAAAGGCTAGCTATTAGAGAGAGATGGAACGTTGGCTACAAAACTAGAAGAAAGAAGAAAATAAAGGAATCGTGAAAACTTTTTAATAGCCACTCTTGAAATGGTTCTTCCACAGCAGGAGCACGCCAAGTCTTCCAAAGCAACGAATTAGTCCAATAACTTTCCGAATAAATTGCGAGTCTTTAGCCTGAATCATAGTTTTCTTATAATTTATCTCGGCCATTTCGGGAGAAATCCCTAGGCTCAACTCGGGGATAAAACAACTTGAGCTACTGAAACAACTTGAATCCAGAATGAACTTATTAAGTGGAATTAAAATTGAAGGGAGGTTAAACAAGAAGACCTCAACTGATTAAAGTTGAACACACACTCACGAACAGCTCACACTCCACCTAGCGCGCAGTTGAAATAAACCAAGCAGTATTATTTCCAAGCAACGCTCACAAATTGAATTATATTCACAGGAAAACTTCTTTACCATACATCTTCTACAATTTCTATTTCTTACTATAAAACTGCTTGCCTATTTCCCATAACGAAAGCTCATATTAAAAATAAATTGAATATATTATAGAATCGAGGGCCGATAAGTATGCGTGACCACCATTATTGCAACGTACTACGTTTCGGCTATATTACCTTCTGGTCTTCTGGGGCAAGGACATTTTTTTATCTGGCAGGACCAATATGATTTCCTACATAACTATTAATCTCAGAATACACAACATTAAAACTACATAACAGCTAGAAATTTTTTAATTATAATAAATAAATATTTTAAAAAATATAATAAAAATAAATACTAAAATAAATATAATAAAAATAAATACAGAAAGTAAAGAGAGCACTATCAATGAAAGAGAAGATATACAACAAAAAATCAATCTCAATCAACACAAAGATAAGACACTACAGAACTGTAATAGGTCCGATGGCGCTGTACGCGAGTGGAACACTGGCACTGAACTGCAAAGGACAAAGCGAAGAACTGAAGAAAGAGGAGAGGAAGATCATCAGAAAGATACCAGGAACTAGAGAAACAGAAGATGGATACAGACTGCAAAGCAAAAAAAACACACCAACATGGAGACAGATATCAGGAAAAGAAGACTGAAATTCTAGGCACATACAAAGACTACCTGAAACAAGACTGACACGACAAATACATGAAGAAAACAGCAATCCTCAAAAGCACTACGAACTGGATCAAACAGACACGAGAAGACTTACGAAGAGCAGACATAAGACAAGAGGAAATCCAAGACAGAAACATATTTAGAGACAAAATAAACAAATGGGAAGTAACTCTAGAGCAAAACAATCAGAAACCATACAGACCCAAATGGTCTGCAGAAAGAAAAGAGATGTTCAGCCAAAGATTGAGACAATACTGGCAAGACAAAAAGAACAAGAAATAAGAAAATTGAGACATAAGTGCTTAGCGCCTTCTTTTTAGGGAGATATCGTACTAATAATAATAATAATAATAAATAAATATTAATAATGAATTCAAATTCATTAAAAAATAAATAAACAAAATTAAACATTAAATTGGACTAGGACAATAATTATTAAATTGGGCATTTAAAATTGCTGATCATATTTATACAAACTTATTCCATGAACTGTTTGTCCTGTTTTTACTTAATTGTTTTATTCTGCTTATTTATTATTATTTTTTTTCTTTATTTTTTAGAGAATTTAATCTTTTTATAGTTAATGTATTATTAACATTTATTTTATAATTAATTTATTAATTATAATTAAACAATTTTTAGTTGTTGTGTAATTTTAATGTTATATATTCTGAGATGGACTATTATTAAGGAAAACATATTTGTACTTACAGATAAAAATTGCTCTTGTCCCCATAAGATGGCATTATAGCCGAAACGTTGTGCATTGTAATAAAATAAAATAGTGATGAAATATAATTATATTACCCTCCATTATATATTTAACTTTGGACTCCACCTTAAATTATCTACATCTACTAGAATATATTAATTAAAAGTTTAGGATAAAAATAAAGTGAAGTAAACTAATATAATGCACAATAAAACCAGTAACATAAAATGAGACAATTTATTTATTACTAATAACCTCAAATAAATACCAAAACAATACAAAAGTTATGTTATATAAGTAATGAATACCTCTACACTTGTATAACACTAGTATACAGTCAGAATGATATACAGCTTATTGTTTTGTTTTTTCTTTCTCATGCAAGATGTTAAAATGTTATACGCCTTTTATTGAAATGTTAAGGGAAGGTTTTTTTTGTTTTTTTTTCAGTTCGGAAACGTTTGATTGGATTAATTATATAAAATTCAATTACAGTTGCCCTAACAATATGGACAGGTATAACTAATATATATGCATAAGTATTAGAGCTTAACTCAATCAAAATTATTTGAAACGGATTTAAGATCCATTTCAGAGGCTATAGCAATATTAGTTGAAATGATTTTAATGCAATTAAACCGAGAAGAAAATAAAACTCCGGAATCTTTCAAGTTGGAGAAACTTCTCCTAATCGCCCTTCTCGATTTTCACGAAATGGTCCTGAAACATGGCCTGCGGTGATAGATCTCGTACCATTTCAGATAGGGGGCTTCAACGATTGGAAAACTTTTCGAATTAAAAGGAGAAAAAAAAATAGTCCGCTAAAGTGGAATTAAAATTTATGTTTAGGAAGGGAGGGGGGAGGGGGCGAAATTAAATCGTATTTCAGGGCTTAAGAGGGGAGGGGGTGGGAATTATTCAGCCTAGGCAGGGCTCACCTGAGGAGCTAAATAGCTAATCAAAGGGAATAGTTAGGGGTGAGGGAGGGGGATTTTTGGAACGTGGACTTCCTCTGTGTGTGTGTGTTGGCCGTGTCTCTTCTCTTCGCCTTGATCCGACTTTCAAAGACCACCACTCAATTATTACTAAGAGGTAAAAGGCTAAAAGAGAAAGAGGTCTTCAAAAGATGAGGAAGTCCCGCGGAGGCAAAAATGTATTTGCTATTCTTTCTTGTCCCTTTGAGCAGACCAAGATCCATTACTGCACAATTAAACCATCACCGCTAAGCGGAGGTCACCGGAAGTTTGGAATAACATAAATTCAAGTACACGTCTCGTTGTCGGAAATGTAACTCGGCATCAATACCCCGCCCTCAGCCCCTGGCTAAAGAAAACCTGCCTAAGAAGGTGAGGTAAGGGTTAAAAAAAAAAAACACCAAATTTTATCGTAAATCATATTTCACAAGGTGAGGTATTAACATTTAAAAAAAATCATTAATGAATTAAATAATGCCTAACCAATGGATTACAAACTATTATGGTCAATCAGAAATCAGAGACAAAATACAATTTTAGTTTATCCTAAAGCGATTATTAAGATAGATTATCCTAAACAAAACCATCATCGTATTTAATAAGTTTATTTTGCAGACACTTATTACAAGTACGACATGAGCCAACTAATTTACAGTCGATGAGCTCTTTCATTCTTACCCAACCACTCTTTCGTCAACTGACCCAGAACCATCCTTCTTCCTTATGGCTCCAGTCCCGGGAGCACTTCTTAAAGCATTGCATTAAATGTGGGTTCAGTCAAAACCATCTCCGGGTATGTGAGGTATGTTTGAATGAAAATCGCACGAAAGGGCGGATTGAGGACTGTAAAGTCTTCAAATCGAGAAAACTCCAAATTTTTATTATAGGTTTCTGGTTTAGTTTTTTTTTTTTTTTTTTTGTTTTTTTTTAATTTAAAATATGTATCATGAAATTAGTAGCTCGTTAGAAGAAAAAAAAGTACACTTTGTAATGCGAAAGTTTGTAGTAGAAAATTGTAGGTATTAATTTTACATAAATCTACGACCATACATTTTTAGTTTAAAACATATATCAGGGAAAAAAAAAACTTACTTTGGTCGCTCAAAATGACATAGATGCTGTATTTAATATGTGAAGATTTTTGATGTTTTAACTATATCTGTTACGAATGATAAGTACTGTTTTAGGTTTCCTTTAATTCATAAAAAAATAATAAGAACCGAAAAAAACTATTTGCAATAAATGTAAAAATTTAAATTCATGAAAGCTTAAGAAATTAAATTAGTATATAAATAAAGTCTATAGTATATGGATATCGATATTAAAATTTTAATATAATTAAGTTTAAATAACGTAGGTTAAAGGTAATCTTGGTACCAGAAAACCTCGGAAAAAACATATATTAATTTTTTTTTCTAGCTTTCTCTAATTTTCAACTACCTTTTTGAGTATTTAGAGATTTTATTTAAGTATTTTTACCTATTATTGTTATGAATGAACTATTAATATTTATATCTATTTATAACTATTTATATATATACGTCATGATTACCATTCGTTTTTATCAGAAGAAATATAAATAAATAACAAATAAGAAATATTTTTTAATAACTTTTATTTTATTTTTTACTATTTTTATTTCCACAAGAATTTACAAGTGGCCAGACTACATACATGTGTTATTGCACCAATTACATGTTACACTAAGTAGTATGTACAATGGGGTTAATAGTAATAATGGACCATGATAGTTTTGAACAGTAGGAAACATTAATACAAAACCTGCACAATAAAATAAAAATTATTTGAAGTGAAAACAAAACAAATTATAAAATAAACGCGAGAAACCATCGTAAAAAAAAAAAAAATAACACTGACTCATGGTGTATGATTATTCGCTAAACCTATAAATTTTTAATTATTAAGTAATATGTGTTTCGTACACGCTTGTGAGTGTAACTTTTTAGTTTAGACGTGCCAATAACCGGTTAAAGATAGAGATTTGAACTACATACACACCTTTACCAACCACTCCTACTGACTTTATAGTTGATACATTAAGAAAGATTGTCACATTAATTTAAATAAGAATTAACAATTCTAAAACATTGCACAACCAAAAACTAAGTAAAAGATAATACAAAGAATAGACAGAGAACTGACCTGCGACGTCTAGGGTGGCGTTCTTGCTCCTGGCTGACCCTGCGGAGTTGACGGCTAGGCACCAGTAGACCCCGGCGTCCGAGTCCCGCTTCCCGTTGACGACCCGGAGGAAGAGAAGGGAGCCGGCCGGGAGGAGGACCCGGTGCGGGGCCGGCACCAGCGGCTCCCCGTCCTTGAACCAGCTCACCGCCGGCTCCGGGCTGCCCTCCGCCTTGCAGTTGAGGGTCGCCGGCTCGTGGCGTGGCACCGTCAGGTCCACCGGATGTTCTGTGATCCGGGGTGGGCGGATCTGCTGTCCTCCTGCAACATGGGAATTGTGGCTATAGTTCTGGAGAGGTGGAGGTCGGCTGCCTTACCTAACCCTAACGCTTTGTTTATTCAGGCATATAATTGCATTATCGATTAATCTACATTAGGAAATCAAAATGTTGGCACCTGAAGATGGCCGAAACGTAGTGCGATTTAAATGAAGTAGTAAGGCAGCCTTCAACACTCAACTTTTATCATACACTTACCTCTTTTATTGAAACTACGTTATGATTAAAGATATACATGAAAAGTAAAATAAGTTTTTATATTGTTTCAGTAAAACCATGCATTTTAGATTACTGTTTACAAAAACTGGAATCATATCAATGGGAAATTTTAAGATTTGTGACGACAGCTGGTAAGTAAATAACAAAACCCTACTTTCAGAATATGACGGCGGGAGGTGGTAGTCATCACCCGCCTGAGGATAGGGCACTGCCGCCTTACACATGAGTATCTTATCACAAGGAAAAATCCGCCTCAATGTAATCACTGTTAAGTAACTCTCACGTTGAGTCATATTTTGGAGGACTGTCCTCGGTACAGGAGAGAGATTGAAAAATGTGGGGTACCACGCCATGTCTCTGAGGCTTTGGGCGATAATGAAGCAACTATCAGCAGTGCCATCAAGTTTATAAAGAATATTCGTCTGTTTCAGCAAATATAACATAAATTTTTAATCTTTTTTATATATATATATATATATATATATATATATATATATATAATTTTATTTATTTAGTTTTTCTTCTTCTTCATCATACTGTTAAAACTAATTTTTTTTTTATTATTTTCGTGTTTTATTTGTTATTTTTTATCATTATTAGTAATTTCGTTTATTTACCTTTCTTTTATTATTTGTGAATGTTACTGTATTGTTTGTTTGTTTTAGTATTTTGTTCGTTGTTTTATTTTCTTTTATTTTTTTCTAATATTATTTTGGTAAATCTTTTTTCTTTATTTTATTTTTGTAAAGATGTGAGGGCGATAATAACCATCAGCAGTTTTTTGCCATTAAAATTAACAACAGCAACAAAACCCTACACAAGGACTTAGATCAACCAACAGTCGACCAACAATTGCGAATTCTCTATTGTCTTTTTCACAGTAAACTGCACGAAGATAGACTTATAATTATATAACGCTATAATGTCAGTCAGTAGAAGGCTGAAGAGAAGCTGGATGAGAGACCTCCTCTACCTCAATCCAAAGCCTAGGCTAGAGGTGCTGCTGGACACTTTACTTCTCCATGCTTATCATGTCTGATCTCACTATTTGAACACCACATTTTGTTATTGCCCGATAGATTCTGATAGGGCCGAACGAAGAATTATAAAGATTATTTTTTTTTTTTTTTAATAGCAATGATTCAGCTGTACTTTTGTCACTGCAAATATAACGTGAATCTAAAATCACTATTAAGAATGTTTCCAATCAGAAAGAATGCTATAATACTAAATAAATATACATAATTTGTAGTTATGTATATTTATTTCTAATCTACTAATCTAAATTGGAAAGTAAAGAAGCAAAATAAATTTTGTCGCTCGGGTGAATAACATAGGGTTTGATTTGAATTAACCTCGCAGGGAGTAACAAATGGCAACGGCCCGAATCCCTCATTGCTTATCTTATAAATATTTCATGATAAAAAAAACAAAATAAAAAACATCAAAAATTTGAAGAACAAAAAAAAAATTAAATAAAATAAAAATAAATTTTTAAAAACAAGGGAATACAAATCTAAACCAAATAAAAAAACAAAAACAACAAGAGTAAAAAACGGATTAAGGTCACCATTCAATAGGCAGTCGTTCACAGTCAATTTTTTAAATACATTTTTTTTAGTTCTGCCCTAAATTTGGTAATAATATAAATAAATAAATAAACATATATATATTCTTTAACTGCAATCAATATAGCTAACTTTATGAAGACAGAGCAGGAATCAAACTAGCTATAAAGCTGAGTAGACTGACATGTTATTGGAAGATAGAAGGGCAGAAGTATGATGTGTGGGGGGAGGACCAGCTGCTATTGTGCTGCCATCTATTGTGTTCCATATTGTACTCTTCCTCTCAACCATTGGAGGGGGGGGGGGGAGTAAAGGATCAGACCCAAAAATAACAGAATGTCCTTTATCTCGATGTCCTTTATTTGCTGCCTCCTCAT